>JABFFJ010000100.1:0-46002 GCA_013623715.1 Fusarium verrucosum
GAGCTAGTGGGTGGGTGGGATGGGATGGGATTACGCCAAACCACGAGGTTTTGCAAATCAAAATCAGGGACCGTCCAGAATATGACCCCTTGCCGCCAGGGCAGACAGGGTCCAACGAACATACATGTTGTTTGCTGGAGCGGGAGTCAGACAAGGCTGCCAACTAATAGAAGGGTAGACACCTTGAATTATTATGCACGGCGCGCACCTGAAGCTGAGGTTGATGTAACGCAACACGACCCCGCCGTCAATCAAGACAAGAGATTTGTTGCTGTATGAACAAGACAGAACAGAACAGATCACAGCAGAACAGAACTGACGGAAAAGAAATGAATGGACACGAGACCACGGCAACAAAATTGCCATCTTGTCCGACGGAGTTTCTCTCTCCTTGTCTTTTGTGTGAGATCGGATGCCAAGCAAAGACGAGGACCTATGTTTAAAACTCGCACTGGCTTGCAATATCCGCTGTACGAAGTAGCAAGCCGGGGGGCTTCTTCTAACAGTGAGACGCTAGGAACGGTGGTGACCGTTTTACAAGGCATGGGTTAGTTGAATTTGACAAGGTGAGTTAGTTGGTTAGTTTCCTGGGAATAATCATAATGTAGGTTTGAGGCTCTCTGCGGGCGGCGTTGTTTGCTCCATACAAATATTCCTGTTTCTTGTTAAAACTTGCTAAACCTCATCTCGCCGCCGCCATTGAGGCTTGAACTACTGCAGAGGTATTGTCATCGGTGGCGTCTCCTGTAATATTAACCATGTATCATCGTCGATAATATAATTTATTGTCCTCACTTCGTCTGAGGTTTTTGTTGTTTCTCAACCCCAGAAAATTGCTGTCTCATTACTGCGGGTTTTGTCTTGTCTTAGTCTCGTCTCGCGCCCAGCTTATGGCTAGGATGAGCTAAAATAGCAGGTATAGCGCAGCTCCTAGTCACCAAGAGCCTCAGATCTTGTTGTAGCAGAATTTGTTTTGAGTCCCAGACAGGAACTGTAAGATGATTCATGATGCACGACTTGTTCCGTCTGCGATGGATGTCTAGAGGGTTACAGCCGGTACAGTATGTTTTGCTCCAGCTGCTAAGCCAAGCCACAGCAGAGACAGGTAGGGTAGGCCCTGAATTCACTCACTCATCCATGCTGGTACTGGGGGTTGCAGGCCTGGAACGCCTCCCCCCCCGTCCTCCACCTACTGTTAGACTGTTCCTGTTAGATGTAACAGGCCCCCCTAGTCCCTGACTGTTCAACCCTGTCCATCCCATGCTGCTGCATGCATGGTCCGAACCATCATCACCACCGTCGTGGCCGTTGCAATCTGCCCCATCTCTAACTGTCTGTCTGTATACCGCTGAAAGTTCCCAAGTCTAATGTGCCTGTGCCTGTTTCTGATCTTCCCATTGTTCCATGTTACAGCTACTTTATTACTACATCACTTGCCCCTCCCCATCTCAAAACTACTTCTTCTCCTCTTTCCCTCCCTCACTCTATCTATCTGGACTGCCATCCTCAACCCCCTCCTCTATCCGCTTTTCTTTTCTTTTTTCTTCTTCTCTGCAAGAAACGCTGTTGCGTCTTGTATTGCATTGTATTCACTTCTAGCTCCATCACACTCATTAACAGTACGAACTTGGTCCAACTGGTTTGGCTGCTGACGCTCTTTGTACTTGAACAACTTCTACACGACAAAACCCATTTCAACGGGTTTTATTTACCAACTCTTTTATCCAAACTGAATCAGTTTCGACCTTCTTTCCGGTGTCTGTATTTTCGAGTGCAATATTCTCGCTGGCTTAAATCAGCACACCCGGCATTCGAACGACATCACTCGCTTCGACTTGACTTGACTTGGCCTGGCCTCTATACAAGGACCAGCTTATACGACGACTTTCGAATCTTCGAAACACGACTATTTCTTTTAGCAACCTGATTTTTACTTTACGATACCCCAGTGCGGAATTCTAGGGTAGCACTCATGAACACTCGACCAATGAGTTCAGGCATGCCTCAGCATCAGATGAGCCCCCAGGGCCCTGGGCCTTATATCCCATCTCGGGATTCTATGGACCGCCACGATTACGGAATCTCAAAGAACCGTAAGGCTTCGTCGACTGGCGGCGGACGTGCTTGGAGTGACGAGGAGGTGAGTCGATATAGTCCAGTAACCTATCCGTACCAGACCATATGACTAACACCAAGTTCAGGAGTCATATCTCATCCAAACTCGACTCCAGAAGATGCCATATAAGTACATCGCAGCCCATCTTAAGAAGACAGAGTTGGCTTGCCGTCTTCACTATCATCAGCTCTCCCATGGAAGCAACCGCCGCAACAAGCGTGCTGCCTCAGTCTCGTCGGGTGCCTCCAACGATATCCCTCAGACTCACAATGTGAACATCCCAAGCCCTGCGCGCGAGACTGTCTCTCGCTCAGTCTCTCCTGGTGGAAGTGTACGAAGCTATAGCCCTCCTCCCTGCAACGTCAACGCCAGTACCGGCCACATCCAACTCCCCAGCATTGTCGGACCCAACGAGGTTCCCCGGCTACCGTCCATCCTCCCGAAGCCAACTGGCATGTCTCTTCCACCTCCCGTCTCGAGCCAGTCATACACCACACCAGTTGATGTTCAGATGCCTCCTACTGCTTTCCACCATCGCGCACCTTCGCATCACCGAACAACACCTCCACTGCGTCTTGACTGCTCGGTTCCCCCTGAGTCCACACCCGCGCCTTCGCCCCCTGCTCACAACGCTTCGCACGTCGACTTGTCACGTCTTCATTCCATCTACTCTGCCCACCGCTCGTCTTTCTGGACGGCAATTGCCAACGAGTATGGTCCTACAGTATCTCCCACTATTCTTGAGCAGGCTTGGAGGTCTGGTACTTGCTGCAGTCCTTCTTCTCTGACACCAATCACGCCCATCTCCAGCCCAGGTCAGGTCGAGAAGGATGTGCAGAGCCAGAGCTACAACAAGGGACAGGACAAGACACGGATCTCTTCGATCCTGGGAATCGACGCTGACCCACGAACCGCTCGCGATCGGGACATTGTGAGACGACTTGAAGAGGAGCGTTTCGGTATGATGCAAGCAGCTCACTAGGGGTGGACTCCTCTGGTCACTCTGTCTTGATGCTCATCCCGAGGCGAAGAAATTATGAATGAGGATAGGGTGAGACTACAGCGTAGTCTTGCCTATTGTATGATACGATACTACACGCCTCTTGCTTTACGCATTTCGTTTCACTCGGCACTGCCTTGTTGGTCTCTCCTCAGCAGAGGCTCACGCACACGACACGGCATATCTGCCACCTGGGCATTTTTACTTGCGCCCGCACTCGTTTTCGAAACACAGACATTCATTCTCTTCACAGTGCGTCTATACCGTTCTTATCTTATGAACAAAGTATTGTCTAGTGGGCAGGATTCACAATCCTATGAGGTGGAAAGGAAAAAAAGGAGGTAGATGCACGGCATTTGCTACACGACATGAAGAGCACTTGTCGCAGATGGAGAAAGACTATACTATACACCTTTTCCGTCCTATGCTTGGAGTACAGACCTGTCCTTGGTGTAACGGACAGAGTCATGGTTTTTTTTGTTATTTGGTCTCGAATTTTCGTTTTTACGGGGTATTTTTTTTTTAATCTCACCTGTTGGTTTTGGCTTGGCTTGCCTTTTGGGGGCAGATTTCCTTACATTGTACAGTCCTCTTGTTGTTTCATATTCAGGACTGATGAAATTACGGTGATGAAAAAGAAGAGCCAAAGCTCGAGACGCTCGGTCCTGTAGGTAGTTACTGAGCAGATTGGGTGTGTGTGGGGAGGAGGAGGACAATACTAGATATACCCTGTCGGTGGTGAAAGCTGGCAGGCATCAATTGATAATCTTCTTCACCATGAATTGTTGTTTTCGGGTATTGTGACATGGTTCGGCATTAAATGAATGGGGGATGTATGTTGACATGGTCGAGTGGAGGATATGTTTGAGGTTGCTTGACAGGGTGATACATCCGAAGTACAGGTACCATGAAGATCATTTCGCAGGAAAAGCCCGAATTGTAATGTCATGTAACTATTGTACCTATTGCTACTGAGTGAATATTAGTTATGGTGGTAGCGATAGTGGTGTAGGTATGTCTCGGCTGTGCAGCGTTTCAATGCGTTTCCGAGTCTGTGTTTCACAATGACAACCATGTATCAAGGACTCGTTATGAGAAGGCATGACTTGCATGATACATTAATGAGTACATATATTAAGTACTATGTAGATGACCCTATGTGTACTGGGTGGTGCTGTAATTATAGTGGTTATAAGTGGATGTTATACATGATACCCTCATAAAAAAGAAACAAAGTCATCTCGGTGGCCAAGACCCGTTCGGGCCAGTATCAGCCGAAATTCGGTCATTCTCCCCCGTATCCGATCCCCGGTTCGGGGCCGGAGATCCACTAAGCCCGGCTGAATGTAACTGTAGATGAGAAGAGAGTTTCCATTGTTTTCCCTTTTAGCCGTTTGTTTGGGGGTTTTTAACCCCACGCAACTTGTAGTATCGTGAGGGGCATGATTGGCGATGGTTAATTTGTTGGACCCGTTATTATTAAACCAAATGATGGTATTGGTATGATAAAGCTTGAATGTGCGGGGTTGGCTTGACATGTCATGATCAGTTCAAGAGTCAGAGACGAGAAGACAACGGAATGAATGCCGAGTGTGTTGCCGGTAAAGGATAAACAAGCTTACATTTTATAACTTGGGTTTTTTTACGGAGTGACTGCTTTTGAATTTCACGATTGCTTCTTCTGTCATGTTTCTAAGTATATATTGAGGCCAATATATTGGGGGTAAACGTCCACAACTGTAACCGTTAACTTCCACAATTAACCCCAAACTCCATCTTTTACATCTCTCATGATCATCAAGTAAACGCTACGCTACTCCGCACTACACTACACTCCAGTACAGACTAAACAGGACATCCCGCTTACACTGCAAAAGTCACTAAACATACCTGCTCCGCTCTTCGGCAGACGCACTGCAACTCGCACCACAATTCTTGTCTAATCCGACGCTTATCTTTGGTCAATTCCTCCTAGACTTCGGCTCTCTGTCACCCTCACCAACGAGACCTTGACCTTGTTATCCGGCATCAATTCCTGTATATAAGGTCACTTGATCCCCGTGGGGTAACTACCTTCCTTAACCTTGGCAGTAACTACCTCCTTCTCCTCTTTCTTACTCGGCATCACTTGCCTTATTGTTTCTTATCTTTACTAATAAAAGCCATCAGGAGATAACCACTTGACTCTGGCCTTTCTCAACTCTTCATACTTCAACTACACCACACTACACATCGTGTCATCATGGCCAACCAAGTCACTCACGATCCTAAACAGTCAAGCGACTACATCCCCTTTCCTTGTCTTCCTCCCGGAGGTCCTCTCAACCGCTGGTCTACAAAGGTCACCCGCGAACATGACTATCCTGGAGCTCAGGTGCGTTGCTCTTTACTCTTCACAAACAGCTCACTGACATTACATCTAGGCAATGCTCTACGGAGCCGGCGTCACAGATAAGGACAAGATGAAGAATGCCCCTCAGATTGGTGTTGCTACCGTGTGGTGGCAAGGAAACCCTTGCAAGTGAGTTTCTCTCAACCGTCTAACGACTAGATACTAATGAGATACAGTACTCACCGTGAGTGACATAAACCCAAGCTTAAAACATACACTCACTCATACAAACAGTCCTCGATCTTGGTCAAATCGTCAAGAACTCTATCGAAAAGGAGGGCATGATCGGATGGCAGTTCAACACCGTCGGTGTATCAGACGCCATCACCATGGGCGGCGAAGGTCAGTCACCCCCTCACCCTCTCTCACACATAACTCACACACCCCAGGCATGCGCTTCTCTCTTCAGACTCGAGAAATCATTGCCGATTCCATCGAGTCTGTAACCTGCGCCCAACACCACGACGCCAACATCTCCATCCCAGGCTGTGACAAGAACATGCCCGGCACCGTAATGGCAGCCGCTCGTCACAACCGCCCCTTTATCATGATCTACGGCGGAACCATCCGCAAGGGTCACTCCAAACTCCTTGAGAAGCCCATCAACATCAGCACCTGTTACGAAGCTTCCGGAGCTTACACCTACGGCCGTCTCCACGCAAAGACGAACCCCGGTGAGCCTGGTCGCGATAGCTCTGATGTCATGGATGATATCGAGAAGCATGCTTGTCCTGGTGCTGGAGCATGCGGTGGTATGTACACAGCCAACACAATGGCCACTGCCATCGAGGCCATGGGTCTTACACTACCCGGTTCTTCATCATATCCCGCAGAGTCTCCCGAGAAGCGTCGTGAGTGTGAGCGTGCAGCTCAGGTTATCCGAACTACCATGGAGAAGGACCTTCGTCCTCGTGACATCATGACCCGAGCATCCTTCGAGAACGCCTTGGTTCTGACCATGATTCTCGGCGGTTCCACAAATGGTGTCCTTCACTTCCTGGCCATGGCCAACACCGCCGGCGTGCCCCTGACCATCGACGACATCCAGCGCGCCAGTGACCGCACCCCTTTCCTCGCCGACCTCGCCCCCAGTGGAAAGTACTACATGGAGGATCTCTACAACGTCGGAGGAACACCCTCCGTCATCAAGATGCTCATCGCCCGCGGTCTCCTCGACGGCAGCATCATGACCATCACCGGCAAGACCCTCGCCCAGAACGTTGAGGACTGGCCTAGTCTGGACCCAGGCCAGGACATCATCCGCTCTCTCGATGACCCCATCAAGGACTCCGGCCACATCCGCATCCTGCGAGGCAACTTTGCCCCCGGCGGTGCCGTTGCCAAGATCACAGGAAAGGAGGGTCTGTCCTTCACCGGCGCGGCCCGCGTATTCGACACAGAGAGCATGCTCAACGCTGCCCTTAACAGGGGCGAGATCAAGCAATCCGACGGTAACCTGGTCGTCATTGTCCGGTACGAAGGCCCCAAGGGTGGCCCCGGAATGCCCGAGCAGCTCAAGGCCTCTGCAGCCATCATGGGTGCCGGTCTCTCAAACTTGGCCCTCGTGACAGACGGACGATACAGCGGAGCTTCTCACGGCTTCATTGTAGGCCACGTTGTGCCCGAGGCTATCATGGGAGGTCCTATCGCTCTGGTCAAGGATGGAGACATGATCACGATTGACGCAGTAAAGAACCGCATTGATGTCGACATCACCGATGAGGAGATGGAGAAGCGGAGGAGTGAGTGGAAGGCCCCTGAGCCCAGAGTCAAGAGAGGTGTGTTGGCCAAGTATGCCAAGTTGGTCGGAGATGCTTCCCACGGTGCTGTTACAGACCAGTGGTAGATGTATAAGATTAAAAAGTTGACGAGGAAGATGGCAATACCAAGGTTAGGAACAAACCAGAATAGTTTGAACAAACAAAAATAAAACGACTGAGAAGATTTACGACAGTAAAGACACCTCTACCATCTCACATACTGTGAACTGGCATAGTATAACTGTGGGTTTGAGAGTAACGGCTTGTTATTATGACAGTTTTGATCTCTATTATGAACTAACATCCGAAACTCAAATGAATGAAGGGTATCGAGCACACACCCGCATGCTTCTGTCTCCCATTAACGCTCCTCCATCCCATGCATGACCGCCTTCTTGATCTTGATACACAAACGCATTCAGCATGCCAAAAAAAGAAAAATACATTGAAACACACAACCGCTATCCCCTTAGATATATCCAATCACCACACAACTTGTCTCCACTGCGTCGTCGTAGACACTTGCTCCTCAGGCGGAGAAGTTGCCGTCACAAACGACGTTCGATGGCTCTCTGGCGCACTCTAGTCGCCCAGCGGCATTCCCTCGAGCTCATCTAGCAATCGGCGCCAGTTGTCGGCGAGCATCTCTGCATACTTGACTCGCTCGCCGGCCCAGTCTTGGTTCCAGCGGCTGACGTGGTACTGTGTTGACTGGAAGGTGATGAGTTCGTCGCGGATACACTCCTTTACAAAGATGGAGCGATTGTGCTGCTGGACAATAGACTCCTTATCCTATTTGGAGTTAGTAATGTCGATAAGGACAAGGTTCGGTTAACTTACCTTGATGATGTTTTCCGCTATCCGATCAATCTCACCAGCCTTGACCACGCCCTCTGGCTTGGATCTCAAGCTGGTAAGCTTGGTCTCATTAGTCTGAATCCTCCGCTCCAGATATGGGATATTGTCCTTATCAAGTCTTTCTCTCCGTTCAAACAACTCCCGCACGCTCACAAGAGCATCTCGTTGGCGCTTAAGATCTTCCAGCACGACCTCATCCCATGCGCGGCTCTCATCCTCCATCAGAGCCTGACATGTTCTGAGATGCTTGCTCATGGCGACAAGTCCATCGTTGAGTAGAGGAACCTCGTTGGTGTCTGTTGAGTAAGTGTCATCCGATGCTTCTGTTAGAGAGGCCAAGGACAGAGCGATGCGACCATGGTCAGCAGCAACACCCTCGGTTCGTTTGACGAGACGATCCATGATATTACAGACGTTAATGTAGAGCTCAGCAGAACGTTTGACACCATTGCGTGTTCGGGCGAAGAGATCCTCAAGTCCAGATGGTAACGAATCCTCCAGACCAGGTGGTAAAGCTCGATCAGTGAACTCATCTTGAACAGAGATGGTAGCTTGCTTGCGCCATACAGATAATTCCTGATCCTGATTAGCTTCAGCAGTTGGTTTACACGCCAGACCATGATTGACTTACTGTAGGAACGGTCAAGAACATAACGACCAGCTGCTCTTGGCTGAGGATCGGATGTCTAACCAGAGCATTCAAGAATCGAGACAGACCCCTCCTTCGCTTCTCGATGAAAGCGCCATCATTCGACAGATGACTGCCATTTACGCCTACGCGTTTAGGTGGAAGCAGCGGCAGAACACGGAATGGATATCTCTTATGGAGACAATCCAATAACCAGACAAAGTCGCTGTATCTGCGAATGACCTTGCTGCCACGCCTTAAGCTCGAGACTTCATAATTGTGATGCTGGAACATGAAAACACCCTCCTTTTCTGGCATGAGCACAACTAGGACATTCTCATCAACGCCGCGGTTGGTTCTGCCGCTGCTCGTATGGTGTTGAAGGATCGGAGGTTGCGCGCTGGGTGTCGCTTCGGGAGCGGTGCCAAAGGGATTCTGAATAGGACCAGATGGAGATTCACCAAAGCCGCCTGCAGCAGGATTGTGACCATCAAAGTATCCCCAGCCGCCAGGCGTTGTTGCTGAGTTGCTGCTATGATGTCTGCGACTGTTCGGAGAGGTGGTAGCTTGAGGGGATGCGATACTGGGCAGAGGAGGTGCATCGATTACTGCTGTCGGAGGAGTTTGGCTGAAACTGGCATGGCCGTTCGTATTGTTTCGCTGGGCGCCGTTGGATTTCGAGGGACCATGGTTATGGGCCTTGTGCATATCGGGACTACCCCATGGATCGTCCTCTGGGTCATCCATGGCTGGACCGAATTGTCTAGGCTGCTGTTGAGTGGGCGGAGATTGTTGTGGTTGAGGAGGAATATCTTTGGGGGGCGTCTGAGGAGGTTTCGCGGATAGTTCAGCAACTGGAGATAGGATGGGTTCTGCAGTGAGACCTGCGAGCTTGGGTTGCGGAAGGCCTGTGATGGAAATGAGTTATTAGCTGGACTGCGTAGTAGTGTCCCCACCAACCACCGTCACCGGGGGTATATGCCAGTAGGTAAGGTAAGGTAAGGTAAGGTACTGATATGACATCCATGGCATCGCATTGACCAGATGATAGGGCCATCTGTAAGTCTTGGCAAACATCCCATTTACAAACCAAGAGAACATGAATACATACGTTTTCTGCGCTCGTCGACACCGTCAAGGCTTATAACTTCGCCCTCTTGTGCTAGACCTACCAGGGCCAGCAGAACATTGAACTCGTTTCGACCTAGCAAGACATCCCCGCCACCTGGAGCAACCAAGGACATGATGCGAGCTTGGGCATCAGCCCCGAGTCTGGCGGTAGCAAAGAGTTTTGCGACACCTCCAGAGGTGACCTGACCTCCGCTGCCATCTTCGCGAACTACTGTATCGAAGGTCTCGATGTACGCATCAGGCACGTCGCTGCCGGGGAGGAGGTTGCGGATAAGGTCGGCACGGCTCTGCTGCTTGCGCGGCGTGGGCATGTCCCAGGGTGAATCGTGGGAGTCGTCATCGTCAGCAAAGAGACTGCTGGACGGTTTTGTCGCAGAGTCATCGGCAAAGAGCCCAGCACCACCGCGACGAGCTGGACCACTGGACGAGCCCAGTGCTGGGCTGTCCTCAGTCGGTGATGAACCAAACAGGGACATTATGCATGTAGTTAAAGTGAGGTTATCTTGGGGGCGCGTATGTCGATCAGTGAGTCGCGATACTCGTAGAATGTGGATCGTCAAGATAAGTAGCGATTCGTAATGGATTCGGATGCTAGGTAACCGTATGCACGCAAGCAATCGTCTTGAGTGCACGATACCGAGTCAGCGATGGAACAAGACTGCGACTACAAGAGTTGAAACGAAGCCAATAAGCAATGCAGCAGCTCTAGCGACAAAATACACGCGAATTGAGAGGCAGCAGGGAGGTTGGTGAAGTCATTCCAAGTGGAGAAGACCTGGGTCCCGTCTGCGACATGAAACCCGGATAGAGCTGAAGCCCAGGTTAGGTTGTGGAGCGTCATGGGTACGTACCTCTCGTATACATGCAAGAGAACGGCTAAAATAGATGTTCCTGGAGCGCCACAAACTGTCAAAACTGTGGCTAACTAATCTTCAAGTTAACCATATACAACACCTAAGAGTTCAATTGTTTGTACATTGCTTGTTTTCACATCCAAGTGTCTATACTCGGTCATTATAATACAATTCTTCACATGCCCGCTAGAACAGAGTCTCCTCAGTGGCTGCCTTCTCCTTCTTAACCGCGCTCTTGATCTTGTGCACACCCGGCACCTTGAAGTACAAACTGGGCGACTCGCCTGCCGCAAGCTGGTAGCTCAGGTATCCTCTGTGTGCGGGGTCACGATAGTACTCAATGTCCTCACGGCTGGTAGGGTCGGGTAATCGGTATCGGAAGGGAGAGTTGCGGGCTGCGGCCAGCACAGTTTCGACGTGCTCTGCTCCTTGAGGTAGGGGCTTATCTGTGTTGACGGATTCACCTCGGAGGAGTCGTTTTATGGCCAACTTGGTGTAGTATCGGGTGAGGACCTTACCACCAGCACCTTCAATAGCTGCAATGGCTCCAGCGGATACTCGAGATACCATCACGTCGATGGGCTGCTTAAGGGTATCTGCGCCTCGTGATAGAATCTTGACACCATCCTTGACAGTTCCAACTATGCCGCTCTCGATAATTTCCTTTGGTGTAATCTGCTTCGTGGGGTCGAGTCGTCCCTGGTCGATCCAAGCCTGGATTTGGTCGAGGTTGACTTCCGACATCTGAGCAGATCGGCTACAAATTTGTTAGTCAATTGAACTCCATGTTTCCCAAACTCTTCAATCCCCATCGTAGGCGCCTCACAAGTTATTAAAACCCTTTCGACCATGCTTGACAATCAAAGGTGTCTGACCACCCTGAAACCACGGCTTGACCTTTCCATGCTGCTTCTGACCCTTGTGACCACGACCAGATGTCTTTCCATGTCCGGACGAGGGACCACGACCGACTCGCTTCTTCTGATGAATGGCGCCAGGGTTGTTGGCGAGACTGCCGAGGATGGAGGCATTTCGGGTCTGGAGGGACAGGCCAGCGAGATAGGCGGTCAGTGACGACACGGGAGCATTGGCGGTCGTTCTGCAGCACAGCGGCGTGCTGAAGGGGGAGATTCGAGGAGGCATCGTCGTGGGAAGGGCGCCCGTGGCCGTGAGTCTTGAATTGATGCTGGCGCTCTCGAAATCGAGTAACCAATTTTTTGGAGGTCCTAGCGCAAGAATGTCAATCCTCAATCCGGGGCAGTTGATGCCTCAGGCTGCAGCTCGTCCCAAGCTTCATTGACAGCTACTATAGTAGAGTTTGACGAAGAGCTATCAAACCGAGATTGGAAAAATAAGAATAAAAATCATTTATTACCTTTAAGCTTTTGTAATGATCCCTGCATTTTCTGTGGTTTGGGATTAAAGTCCCCGGCTGGACATTCAAGACATGAACTTCTCAAAGGACTTACACGACAGAACCAACAACCACATTCCCTATACTACTTATATTCTCCTTGCACCTGGCCACCCAATGCTTAAATATTGGTCCAAAACATTATGCTTGATTGCACAGAGTCCTATCACACAGACTTTTATTGGCCAAATATAACAATAATTGTAGAAGTCCCCAGTGGTGATTCCAAGCAACTCATCGTGGTAGAGGAAGCGATATCCCACAACTCGGAGCGTCCTCTTCAAACCATGATACTCCAATGGTCCAGGCTTTAAATCGATAAAAGATCACATTGAGATACGTAACCTGAATAACACTGCAACTAACCAGATAACCATCACATAAGAATTGCCCTTTGTAACTCCATGCTCCCTGAATCAAACACTCCTCTACCAACTCACATCTCTACAACCCTCCCATCATCAAACCCCCTCGTATCCTCCAAAGTCGGCCCCTTATACCCCAAAACATACCCCCTCTGATTCGCAACAACCCTCACACCACCCTTAACAAACTCCGTCGTAAAATGCGTATGTCCAAACATCCAAACCGCAACCCCACGCACAAACTCCCTCCCCTGAATAACATCCGTCGAAAACGCCGTCTTGTACGGCGCACCAGCGTGTTCAGGTCTAGAAGCCCCGTTCACACAGGGTGCATGATGCGTCACCACCAAGACATTCCGTTGAGACTCTGCAGGTAGGTCGTTGAGCTCAGTTACAGTCTGTGTGAGATATGCGAGATCGCGAGCGTGGCATTCGTTGTGCTTGGTGACGGACCAGCCTGAGATGAGTTTATAGTCCGACACACGAAGAGAGACAATCTCAGCTGCTGACGGGTGAATATTCGACCATAGCGTCGCTCCAACAATGGTGAGTTTAGAATCAGGATCATCCCAACGATTCCTATCCAGAATAACAAGTTTTCCCTGCAAAACCTCCTCCTTCTCTAGCTCCCTCGCCTTCTGCACACCATCTTCATAGCTCATCTCGTAAAACTCGTGGTTTCCGAGTACCAGAAAGACCTTTTCGAAGCGTTCTGTCTGGCGTGCTAGGAAGGGAAGAAACATGTCGTAGTCGACAAGACGACCGATATCGCCACCGAGGACGAGAAGAGGTGCTTTGACGGGAAAGTCGAATGTTGCGTATTGGCGGTTGAGCTCGAGATGGAGATCAGACATGATCTGTACTGTTCGACCACATGGTTCTCGAGGAGGAGCTGTAGGGCCGAATAAATACTCAGAGACACGATATAATGTATCCATTGTGATGACTGAGTTGTGTGATAGTATGAGAAGAACAAAAACTGGTGTTGAAAGAGCAATGACTTTCTTTGTGATAGATCTCTAGGACTCTTATATAGGACTGAAGTTAGTCTTTAGTCCTTCAAGATCTGGTGGGTCTAGTCTCAAGCTGAAGGCAGTGCTTCCTAGTCAAGGGCCTCCAACGCCACGTCCATTCAGCCCCAGGAAATCTGCCTTGAAATCTACACAATCAAGGGACGGCTGCATGAGGCTTGCAGCAGTAAGAACCATAAATCAACTAGTGTGAAATCAGTCACTTGACTCCAACGACGGCAGAACTTGAAGCAAAACCACTTCCAAGTGGCTGTAGGAATGAGCCAAGACTCTTCCCATGTATCATTAATACCAAACAGGTACCTCTACTCTTGACATCTCTAGAGCATAGTGTAAAACACATCATCTATCAAAATATCTTGACAAAGACCTCCCCAATCGTATATCAAGCAGATCCCCCACAATGCGTGTGCCGTATCCTGTAATACAATGATGGACGAGCGTCCTGAACGGAGCATGCAGCCAAAGCAAGGGCCATCCATGCTCTTGATAAAACAAAACGCCGCTCCCTTCTTTTTATTTTCCCTGTCCCCGAATGTGCAATGATCCCTGTCGCTTATGCCCCTGAAGCGCCGTTGATGTCCGGTTGATAATCAAAGTGCTCGAATGCTCTGGCATTGATTGACCAGAGTATCATGAGTGAGTACTCAGACAGCTCAAGTACTCGAGTGGCTTAGTATGGATGAGCCCAGCCGCCAGCAACGTCGACCCATTCAGCAAGACAAGATCCTTCCTTGCCCTCAACGTCGACAACATCCGTGTCACATCTGCACCGGCAACCGATACCACCCTCTTGCACATCGTCCCAATGCTCCCAGTAGTCATCTTCCTCGAATCTCTTAAACTCGGGGAATGTCGTCTTTTCTAGGAAGGGTTCACGTGCGAGCTGTTTGCCTGGTGCATTAGCAGGGCAATGCTGGATTGTCGTATGACGGTATCCAAAGTCTCGGAAGTAATGGATATCCTGGGGCCCGAGCAGAGCGCCGGCGGCAAGGGAGTGAATAGGAGCATCGCCCCACTATCAAATATTAGCAATGTCAGAAAAGGGAGGTTTTGGTTTGCATACTCGTTCCATCCAAAAGCCACCACTTCGGTCCATCATTTGAAAGAAATCCTGGTACTCCTTGCTGCGGAACCAACTGAGCTTTGCAATTTCAAAATTGGACCAGAAGTGGCACATGTTGTATTTCTCTCCCTCCATTGTCTCGGGGTCGACAACGGTTTCCTTCTTGCCCGTAAGAGTATCCCAGAAACTCTTCTCATTCGGTGAGGTATCACTGTCCTTAACTGGATCCTCGTCGTCTTCTTCCGGTGGCTCGACAAACATTTCCCATAAGCCCTTGGATGTGATGTTGTTGAGTCGCTTGTAGGCGGAGGCGTATCGGAAGATGTTGGGAACAGTCTCGCGAAGTTCCTTGACGGCAATTGTGAAGCCATATGTTTTGTTGTGCTCGATCATTTTCTGGAATGGATCGCTGCTCTGAGTTAGTAATGCGATCCGTATCGCTTCAAGGCAGAACATACTATGTGATGTCGCAGAAGTAGCTGATCTCGGGCTCGACTCGCCAGTACCACTCATACTTGAGCAGCAAGGGGTGGTTGAAGAAGAAGCTATTGCGCTGTTAGACAGACTGTCTGTCAACCACCATGTTGACACAAACTTACCCAGAGTAGAACCTACACATCTTGTGATAGCTCTCCAGACCTCCGTACATGACAGCAGCATCGCCCTGCTTAGCAATACCCTCTGAAGCAACCTTGGGGTCGATCCAGTCAGGGAACCCCCACATATCCGGTCCAACCTTTCCAAACTCAACATGCCCGGACGTATGGTTTCGAACAGCCTCCTTGAAGTTGTCGTCGAAATCGCCATCGTTGAGGAAGACATAGGGGTAGTGGTACCATCGATTGAAATGTCTCTCGACAGACTTTATGGATTGTAAAACGCCATCGATCTCCTTGTTTCGCGCTAATATCACAAAGGCGGCGTTGGCTCGGGGTTGGCTGGTGTCGGGCTGGGCGCAGCCCTCGACGAACACCTTGTCGTACTTTTCGCTGATCTTTCTGTTCCAGCAGTTAGCCATCCGGTGCGCTTCGCCTCGCGAAATCAGACTTACCGCATCGTAGGGGCAGCACCCCCTGGTATCAGAAAATGGGCGGGGGAACTGGGATGGCTGACGAAGAGAATAAAAATGAGGATTAAAACTAGCATTGGAAAGAAGACAACGACGCCCAGAGGGACGGAAATGGTAGAGTTCCCCTTTAACCGCAGGGGCCGGCGGAAGAAGGCCATGCGCGAGTCAACCGGCTTGTTGTGTTTGGAATCCCGCTTCTCGTCAAGAGGAAGCTGTAGAGGAAGGTTGTTGGGAGCCACCTTGGTGGCTCTCCTAATCAAGTCCATGGCGAGAGAGAGCCTACCACAGCGGTAGGTTTTGTGATTGATGGTAGTTGGAGTCGGAAGGACATGAAAAGCGCCGTATCGTGGCGCCTGCGACGGCCGTCGAAGACGTAGGTGGACGAGGATGTAGATGTAGACGAATCTGTAGTCGTAGTCGTAGTCGCGGTCGTAGTCGAGAAATAGGAGAGCAGGGATGGAGATCGGTGCTGGTGGTAGGGGCTATGAACTTTGACCGTAGGTCGGTCGATCTTCGAGGTGGGACCGAAAAGTTAAAAAATAAGAATAAAATACTAAATGGAAAAATTACAGCAAGCGTAGTTGCAGAAGAGGAAACGTTCGTGGTATCGTTGTCGTGGCTCGTCGTTCTTGATCGTATCGTTGCACGTCGTCGTCCAACATTTGGAGGAAGCAGTCTCTGGGAACGTGGGATCAAATGGGATGGGATATTGGATCTATAAAAGTTGGACAGGGAGAAAGATGGATCGAATTAAGTAATGAGCGGCAGGGACCACGTTCCCTGATCTAACGTAAGTAAGGTACCTTGGCTTTTTAGTCTGGAATATGTAATGTACAGTAGAAATTCCACAGCCAAATCAAGACCAAGGTCAAGTCAAATTTGATCTACCAGCAATAAAAATAAATCACTGACGCGTCGACCGGCAGACACGGACGGACATTGGACTCCTTGTCCTTGGCACTGATAGCAAGATACAGTAATCAGATACAGTACATGCATATGTACAGCTGCGGCGGGGCCGCAGATATGGGCGAGACCAACTTGTTTTAGAGAGCGGTTAAGGGAGAAGTTACAGCGCATGAGGAACACAAAACAAGATGCGTAAGGGATGATGGAAGTCAATAGCCACTGGAGAAGTTGCTACAATGCCTCATGCAGTGCAGTCTTCGAAAGCTACAGTACCGGCCTTCTGCTATTCATGCACACATCAAGATCCCGGATGTTACAGGGGGCACAAGCTCGTCCGTGAGCCAATAGTCCTGGATCATGACAGGTCGATCCAATCAAACATCAAACAACAAGGGCGGAAGACTCCCGGTATGGATAGCAAACAGGTACATCAGTAGGTAAGGTCCACGTCGTACTGTGAATGCGTTTGATAATTGACTGACCTGAAATGAAAGAATAATTAACACTCCCTGTAATTAAGGAGAACAAGTACTAAATTAGATTAGGTTCTGACCACTTGTCACTTACAGCGGATACACCTAGCGAAAGCAAATTCACCAAACTTCAGTCGCAAGCCCCACGCGCGGTTTAGCACTTGCATGCTCTAACCATTGCTCAGAAGAGCATAGACCAACACTAACTAAAATATTGGAGATTGACTCAAGACTACGGAAACGTTGTGGTTTTGGTTCCGGATCTTGGAATCCTCCCGCCGTATCCCTATCTTATCACTGCCGGTGTTATCCTCTGACAGAGCCGCTGACAAAGAGCCGCAAACCAATCACTGACTGCCGTGGCCTCAACCAACCACATCACAGCTGTAATTAATTACATGCCTGGGTATCTCACCTGCTTCATCCATCAACCATGTCTCAAAAAATCACCTCAAAAAACCTCTCCTACGACAACTCAACACCGCCCTTCCTCGCTGCTCTCCGCGCCCAAGCCGCCGGCGCAACAGGTCCCGATCCAATCCTCGCTGCACAACGGCGAGCAGCCAAGAAGCGCTCCAGCAGTGAAGAAGCAGAAGATGCACCTCTGGTCGTAGACGAAGACGGCAACGTCGTGAGCCTTGAAGTTGACAAGGATGGAGTTGTCAAAGACAATGGAGATTACGAATCAGAACCAGCACCCGTGAAAGAAGCCGCCAAAGAGTCAGAAAACAAAGCCGCCATCGGAGGAAGGAAACGCAAAGTCGGCAAGGTTATCGGTGAGGCTGCTGATGAGGCCAAGGGTGATGAGGTGGATAAGAAGAAGGAACCTTCTGATAAGGAGACTCCAAAGAACCGCAAACCCAAGAAGAAGGCTAAAAAGATCAAGCTGAGCTTTGACGAGGATGAAGGTTGAGCAATTTGGATGGGCCAAGCAGCATCAATCTTGTCAGCGATCAGAGTCACTTTGGGCATAGCTTGGGTGGCTCTCATATCACATACATCCCGTTCACAGCCGGGGAGACGATATTATCACACCACTTTAATCCCGAAATCCCCGCCAGCCTCAGGAGTCCGGAGAGAAGGGAATTGGATATGAGATTGCGCCAAGCGTGTGAAAACAAACCAAGAGGTAATGGACCATCTCAGAGGTGTATTATATGCCAATGGCACATCGCTGAGTTCATGCCCGTGGTTGGATGTTTGTTACACCCGAATCACGAAATGACATCACAGAATCCGGATATATCCAGCATGGAAGCTTGGAAAGCAATTGCTCATGTATACAAGCTCAATTGGATCAGGCCGCTGTTGTCACAATATAATACGAGCCCAATATAGTCAACATCAACTTCTGCAAGCTAACTGGTAAATTGACATAGGGAACAAGGCACCCTAATCTACACAAAACGGCTGCTATCCTCGGTGGTACCGTACCATCCACGCCCATCTAGTTTTCACGTAATGCTACAACCAAACCTCCTCAATGCCTCTCAGCGCGGTGCAATGCATTTATTTATATCGGTACTCGGGCTTGACGTAATCGGCAAAGGTCTTGGGCTCCTCGAACTCGGGAGGGTGGTGGTGGTGGTGATCCTCTTGAGGACCGACGTAATCCATCTTGTAGACGCTGCCGCACTCAGGGCATCGCTCAATGGGGCGCTCGCGGGAAAGCTGGAGCACAATGTTAGCAATTCACTTCCGTCCGTCCGGAGATTCAAGGTCAAGACTCACGCCGAGCCAGGTGACTTGGTGAGAGTCGACGGGGAAACCAGTGCAACCAGCGTACTGCTCGTCACCAGCAGATCGAACCAGGATGGGGTCCTTCATCGTGCCGAGGCGGCTGGCGTCGAGAGGGCGCATGTCAAAGACATCGACGCCCTCCATCTTACCGAGAATCTCGAGACGCTCGATACCGGTGGCTTGCTCGAGATCGGTAGGGACGGTACCGGGTTGGGCACCAGGACCGAAGAGATCCTCCTCAGTCTTGACCTCTGTAGAAGGAAGCTTGTCAGCGGATGCCGGATTGTCACGTCACGATGCGTCGACCGAGGCTGGGTTGCGGGTGCCATTGAGACAGTCGACGGCGGCATTGTCGTGCAACATACCCTTCAGAGTCTTGTAGGAGCCGACCTTCTTGTCGGCGGAGCCAGAGAGAGCAGCGGCCTGGGCGTTGGGGGTGGCAGGCTTGGAAGCATCACCTGCAGTCGAAGCAAAAACACTACTAGTCAGCCATCATACGACGAATGAATGCCATTGGCTAGCAAAATGGAATAATGCGTACGGCGGACGACAGAGGTAGCAAAGGTGCGAGCGACAGCAGGTCGGGCGGCGACGCGGCGAGCCGCAGTGAGGGCGGAGCGTTGCAGAAACATTTCGTTGATGGTTTGCGCCGAGCGATGGGGACGAGCTTTGAGGATGACTCGGGATGGGCTGAGAGAGGTGTTGTCGAGGGATTTGTGAGGAATGGGCTGATTTGGGTCGAAGTTGGAAGATGGATCCACCAAAGGAAGTGAATTGGCCAATTGGAGTTGCTGTAATTTGCAACACGTGATCTGTCAAAGGCTCCGGCTCTTGACGTACATTTTGAATTGAAGGCGAGATTCGGAAACATGATCAAAAGCTGTGAGAGCTCACAATTGATGTCTGATAGTGAATTATTAGCTTCATTAGTTGAATTTATATCCAATTGACCTATACCGAGCAGTATAGCTACAAATTTACCTTTCCGTACCATGTTTGCTTCGTCAGAATCTCATCTGGTTGATCTACACAAACCTATCGTTACCGAGGCCCATCTCATCGAACTGTTGTCAATTGATTTGTGTATCATAACAGTGCATGCTCCACGATATAAGTGCTACGAAACTGTCAGATTCGATAGTATTTCTACATTTATAAAGTGTTTTGGACAACGTCTTATATCAAACCTTCAAGCAATGCTAGAACATGAATTTAGAAAGTATATTAATGCTACGATGAAACTTACAGTTTCCAAATAGCCATTGAGTTGGATATACTTAAAAGGATCTTGGAAATAAACTGTATTTCTGGGGCGAAGAAAGGAGTGAGTGGCTCTGCATTACAGACTTCGGTCGTGAGTGAACACGGAGAATCAAATGTGATATTGATTCTTTAGATCGTAAGTCGCCAAAGTTCACTGTTAATCGATCATTCTTAAAGTCACGCATGAAATATATCAATGCTAATTGCATATTTATAGCTTTACCGTTTCCAAATATCATAATCGACATACAAGATGCCGGGAATCTATAACAGCCATTCCAACGATTCACAGCCTTCAAACTCAAATGATATGCTTAACTATTTATTCAAGAATATCAGATCAGGTAGTCCATCATGCTTAAAGACATTTTCTGAAGCTTTAAGGCGTAAAAAAATCAGATATACTGGACAATATTCACGGAGCACCTCAATTTATCCATCTTCAGCCCAAGTGTACCAATGTAAAAAAGATCCCTTTGAATGCAAATAGATAAAAGAAAAAAAAGTTGTTTTTGAGATATATGTACCAAATAATGATAAATCAAGTAGGGGCATGTTCATTTCCTCCGAATTTAACGACGTTAGACAACAACTCTACAACGCTTCACTCGCAAGCTCCGTTACAATCTCTCTTGCTTCACTCTGCACCCTCTTTACAATCACATCCGCATCCTGCACATCATGTATAAGACCAACAGCCGCACTCGCATACGTAGCCAACCTCCCCTCCGGCCCCCATCCTTTATCTCCCTCCCGCGCAGCTTCATCATGTCGCCTCTTCAACTCCTCAAACTCCACCCCTGCCTGATGGTCGTGAAAACTCTGGTTGACAATACCGCGTGGGCTATACTGCTCCGGCCAGCCCATCGTACCCCTGAGATGATTGTAAAGCATCGTTCTCGTTGTGCACTGAGCTCCGTCTGTAGCTCGGATGATCTCTTGTTGGTAACCTTTGCTGATACGGGCTTCAGTGGCAGCTAGGAAGCGTGTGCCAATTGCTACACCCGTTGCGCCGAGGGAGAGAGCTGCTGCGACGCCTCGACTGTCGGCGATACCTCCAGCTGCGAACAGCGACATGCCCGAATCACGAACTTGATCTGAGATCTCAGGAAATAGAGCCATTATGCCCAGGCCGTCAGTGGCTCTGCCATGACCTCCTGCTTCTGCACCTTGAACAACCAAAGCATCCGGTCGGTGAACACTATTAACTGCTTTGATACTCTCTTGTACAGTACCAATCTGAATCCAGACTTGAGTGTCAGGGTAAGCTTCCCGTATCTGAGACGTCCACTCATCCAGCTCTTCCTGGCCTCGACGTGGCGCAAAAAGCCATGCCGCACAAGGTTTGTGTTCTCGAACGGCTTGAACAGCAGACTTGAGATCGCCGTTCCAGAGTTGAAAGCCCACACCGACGGGAAGGCTGTTTGTAGATGGAAAGGCAGCTGGAAGCGTCTTGGGAGGCGAATCACGTAGTAACTCTCGCACCATAGCCAGATCTTTAGATGTATCTTCAGGCTTTTCCCCTGGACCAATAAACCCTAGGCCACCAGCCTTTGAGATTGCGAGAGCTAAATGTGGTCCTGACATGACGCGCATTGGTGCGCCGATGATACAGGGCGAAGTGGTCCATGGGAACCGCTTCAAAAAGCGAGCCCGGCTGGCCTTGACGACAGCTCGACCTGTACTCATGGCTAGTTCTTATTTGACTGAAATGATTAGCCGTGTTTTGAGATATTTGCTGGGCCTTACCTGTTGTTAGATGGGTGAAACCTTATTGTTGAGATGAACAAGACATTTGGAGGTTGGAGAACAGAACCCGCAGTGACATACACGAGGAACCAAGTGATTTAAAGTAAGAGAGGAATATGATCAGAAAAGTTCAACTTGGATTGACAAGATACTTTCGGCGAGAATCCGAGATCATATGAATAGATCAACTTGAGGCTCACTTCATCATCCCGACGTACCCGTTGTAGCCAGTATACCCGATCGTCGAACTTCCCAACCACGAAACAACATTTGACTATAAATGCTTAATTCTTATGAAAACGCGGCTAGAATGATGTTTTGTTTCTGGTATTATTAAGCAACTGGCTTCGATATCTGGTGTTGTTGATCACGGACATGAGAGCATTCGCTGGTGGCACAAACGTGCAAGGTATCATCTTAACACATCACTGACAACTGTTCATGAGTGAATCGTTCCTAGTTCGACTAAATAGAAATCAAGTCTATGTATTGAACCACCGCAATCAACGACAAGAGATGATTGATGAAATCCGCATGCAGCAATCTCAATGTCGACCGAAAAATATGCGCGAATGAACGAACTGCCGTATAAACATCCCTGAGAACCCAGTACCAAAAATACAATGCGCAGATGAATGCAGGTGCATTAAATCACCCTCCTTGACTCCATTTTCTGTCCCCGAATCCACGCAAATCATCCATACCTGAATGCGACCATAGCCTTGCCATAACACCAAGTCTGAGGAAATACCAATAAATCGACCGGATAGGAGGTCTGAGAGAGAGAAAGTAAGTAAAGGAACAAACTAGATATTACGGACACTTACATGTAGACACGTTTCCTGTTTTATGGCTTGGTGTTCTCTCTCTGCCCCTGACCGGACTGCTGCTGAGCTCGGTAGTTGTTCACTCCCTGGTATGTTGAGGGCTGTGCAGGCCTCTTTCGACGTTTCTCAACGCGAGAAGCAGTGGTCTGAGGGGGAGGAATCGATGGAGGCGGCTCGATTCTTGAACGCGCGTGGCCGATGGAACCCTTGCCGGCTGTGTTGATCTTGCTCTTTGTCTTTTGTCCATGCCCTTTGTAGGCGGCGACCCGACCCTGAATCTCAGCCGAGCGGATAATGGCGGCACGTAGGAGAGGGTCTTCGTATGGGCGAGAGGAACCATTAGGCCCAGAATCATCACAAATACAGTTGATGATGCTCCTGATTACATCCCGACCGCTCTGGGCCGAGAAGTTGAACATAGATTGCATTTTGAGTGCAACTCTCCATCGGATAAAGTCGAAGGGATCCATGACGATGAGACCTTTCTCTTTCAGATGCTTCAAGTCCGAAATCTTGCAAGCAAGCTTGTACATCAACTCCTTGTGACATAATCCCTCTGTTGGGAGATGGTGCTTCGAAACAAGCTGGTTAGGGTGGTAGTTTGACCCAGCGCCAAAGATTGCTTTGATCTTTCGATGCTTGGACACATTGTCCATGTGACGCTTGTGTGTTGCCGCAGCCGCCTTGTTGCTGGGATCCCAGCTGCATCTTTCCTTAGAAACTCTCTTCTTCTCTTCTTCAGATTCCTCCTGAGCCAGGAAGGAATCTAGGGAGAGCCAACCTGGCTTCCAATAATCACCGCCTTCGGTGATCTTTGCAACAGGGGTTCCGTTGAGACACTGTGGGGAAATGTATTTCTCACCATCAGGGCTAAGCTTATAGACCTCCTCCCAGGGCTTTTCAAGCATCTCGTCAACAGCTGAAGATAACACAACTGTGCCCTGGTTGTCGTCTGCCATGTTCAAAGGAAGTCTCGTTCTGACTTGACAGTTAGTTACGCTTCTAACCAGTATCAGGCGAAACACTTACTTAAGGTAATAAAAAAAGGCTGGTCGCTCCGAAAGGGAAGGTCTTAGGATGTCTAAGAATAGACAGCACTATGGGATAGTAGCCCTTTAGTGGTAGATAAAAAGAATAGAACTTGTCAAGAGTTGTAGGGTCTTCGGCAGGCTCCCGAACGGCATTAGGGGGTAACTTGAAGGGATAGAAAAGGGATCGATGAATGCTTTATCAAGGCTATGACCTTAAGGATGAAAGGGGATAATAAGGAAGGTTATTTAAGGAAGGTGAATGGTGATGTGTTTAAAGGGGAAAAGGGTGAGAAGTTGAAAATATTTGATGGTGCACCTTTGAATATTTCTACTTCGGTGTTGCAGTGAATTAGAATGAGATGGCCTGCACGTTAACCGAGCGGATCTGAAGCGTTCAGTGACGAATTAGTGCTGCCACTGCCTGTGAAGCTGTGCTCCCCAGACTATAGGTCGAAATAGCCTGCGTAGTGGTGGACCGCTTCGTTCCGAGTGTCGTTATTTGTTGGTAAGCTCTGTACTCAGTCAAGACAGCTTTTGATCAACTGTTGATAAGTAGAAATTGGTGTCTTGGTGACGATAGGTAGGTTGTATTGCGAGAAAAGGTGTCGGGTGAGTTGCAGATGTAAATAGAGGTGACGTATGGAGGGAAACGTCGTTGCTCAGGGGGGTGCTTCACCACTGCAAGGCAGCTGCATCATCTGCACCAAAAGCTCCCGTGGCATTAATCAAACACCTTGGAAGTCACTAAATCACTGGATGATAGTGAATGATAGTTTCCAGGGCCGTTTGCAGCGCTAAGAAGCTCAGCATAGCCGAGTGGTTTGAAGGCAACTCCTGAGCCACTCTTGTTATTCGACCAGATGATCAGGTAGTATGTACCTTGATGTAAGTATTCATCTCTCAATCCACACTGAACAAGTCTTGTGTTCGGTCTCATATTGTTCCATCCTCATCTAACTCCCTCTACTCTCTAGCACGTTTTCACCTCCTCTGAGCCTCGTTCTCGTCAGCGCTTTATCCTTTCCGTGCATTTCGTATTGGGATGAGATGAACACACCGAGACAGGTATCCCAGATCTCGACTGTTTCTTGGAAGAATATTGAGAGGAGCTAGTGTGTTGGTCGCCCCTATCAGCAATATCGAGGCTATGTGGTATGTTCAGGACCCGGAAACAAAGCGCAATGTGAACCGAATTCAAACCAACCCGAGAAGAAATACTAGGCTATCTCGTTCTTCTTCTTTGGAAAGTCTACTCAGTACTTCTATACACAAGATCGTGGCATTACCAACATTGCTTGAACCGACATGAACTGATCCGGATTACAACTTCGTCTCTCTCCCAGGCTTCGCATTCATCGGCATTATGATACCATCCTGGTAGCCAGTTGCGACATGCTTTCCTTGCGGACTCCATATCAGACTCTCCATTGCACCTCTCCCTGCACTGCATCTCGACCAAGCGGCCTCCTGTATCCACCACCCATCGCCCTCCATGACAGCTTCTTCAGCATTGACATGTACATAGAACGAATAGCTCAGGCTAGCTGCAATTCCCAGATCGTGCCCATAGCCTAGGTGATTACCAAGCATGAAGAGACCATTACGATCTGCTTCGAATGCATGGCAGAGAATATGTGCATTCGCATCTTCTTTGGGGAGGGGTTTTAGTAATCGATAGTATATAAGCTCCCTCCGATCAGGTATAGCCTTGTCTGCATTGAAGGCTGACATGTCGACTTTGTACATGTCTAGAATAGGGAATGTCCCATGGCCTTGATTTGGATACTTTGCCTTCACAGCATCAACGTCGGCCTGTGGACATGGATCCCACTCATCGGGTTTTCGAGTTGAGAGGATATCTTTGAATCTCTCTTGGGGTGCAGTCCCTTGGACTTCATCGGAGCTAGGGACTGGTCGTTTAAAAGTGACGATGCTTGTTAAGCATGGGCTGCCAAGGGGTGCTTCGGCGTCTGAGTCGGGAAAGGGGCCCGATGAGTTACTTGAAGCTTGAGTTGATTGACGAGCGTGGACGAGGCGTGTTGAGAATGAGCGACTTGAATGAACCTCGGATACGTCGAGAAAAAAAGGGCGATCTGAAAGTCCAGGGTTGGTGAAGACGGCTTGGATAGACTAGAGAGGCTATGTTCAGTGTTTTGGTTCAACATAAGAACAAATAGGCTGAACGTACATGAATTCCCCGTCTTTTACTCTCTTTGTTATCATCATCCTCCTGTTCGACTACATGGGTCGCTGCCAAAGCCGCTTGTGCATATACAACAGCACCATAAGCTCCTCTTGTGATTTTAGCATTCCAGGGGAGCTCTGAGCTCGGATTCCAAGCTGGTTGACGACTCATAAACCTCTGAACAGGCTGCTGTGTCGTTGAAGCTTCATATGGGAGTCTGACCAACTCCAAGGCTTCTTGGAATGAGAGCCGCTTCCATTCTTTAGGCGTGGTCATGGTTTTGAGATTGGGCTTTGCAGACGACATAAAACATTAAAAGGGCGGACATTCGTTTGGAGATTATCCCCAGAGATATCTGACTGTGTATTACTCGCTGCGCATCTTGGAATTTGCGATTGTGAAGTTGTTTGAGGACGGATATTGATATTGAGTACCCGGCCCCACATCAGCTTACGATGCCGAGGTCCGCCGATAGTTGTCCGGAGCCGTGGGAATGGTGTTGATGAAGCACTGAAGAACCGCATGGCATATGTAATAAGGCATTTCCGGTATGGTGTAGTGGCTAACATCTCGCACTCTCATCTTCAAGCTGCGTCAGTAACTGAGGAGTAAAATGTGGCAATTAATTATCAGGAGTGCTATTCCGTTTACACTTAACTGTGCGGCGTTTGGTGAGGATCTCATTATCGGCAATCATTGAACGATTAACATTTCTCAAACCAATCGTCCCATCAAAATTCGGCTGAAAATCAAGCAAAACACCAATTGCTGAGCCCGATTAATTAATTGTAAGATATGCTAATGATGCCATTTCGGCGCATCACTACAGATGCATTCCTTAACAAAAACCTTCCATCTCTCGACATTCATAACAAAATCATCATGGTTGCGAAATGAACGACATCATCCAATTACTGAGCTCGAGCATGCCTGAGGTAGCTGTATCCCCCTAAGATGTACAAGGATTGTGGCTGCTGTAAAGTGTTACAGCTGTACCTGCAGACTCAGGACCAGAAGCTCCGGGAAGTCATGACGTCGTCACTGTTTGGGGTAGCTCTTCAATTTACAAATAATAAATATGAATGAATCTCTTCTTCATCAACCAACCACCTCGGAAAAAACAACTGATTAAAATATTACCGCGTAGGCAATCAACGCCTACAGCTTTCACAATGTTGTCATGCTTCGGCATTTGTAAAAGTCACGAAGAAGAAGAGCGCGAGCCTTTGCTGCCGCGCTACCATGATGACACCAGCCTGCAGACTCGACTGCATGAGAAGCTCCATACATATCAAATGCTACGCGCCATTTCCAAGGGATACATGCCAAGCAATGAACAGCTCATAATTCACCTGCGAACCCTTCTTTCTGCTCAGATTTTGAACCCGGAGAGACAAGAGCTGAGCCCCTCAGGACGAGCTCTAGTCAGGAGCATCAAGCTATGGCTCAAACAGTTCATCGAGGTCTTGCAGCACAAGAATGACAAGGACCAGATTCAGGACTTTATCTGGTACCTTACTAGGGCACGTCTGGATGTTGATGTTGCACATATTGAGCAAAGAGCTGCCAGGGCAAAGGTCCGAGCTGATGCTGTCGCCACCTACAAGAGCTTACAAACTGTCGGATCTCTTCTCTTGACCAACTCCGACTTTCGCATCTTCTTATCCGATCTTGGCACTGTTGGAAGAGAAGTGCTTCGAGATACTGCTTTCACCCTGTCTGACGTCTCTAAACAGACTGGTGAGGCCATCAAGCCTTCAAAGGAGGAGGAGGATGCTCTTAAACATGCAAACGGCAACGGAAAATCACCTGCTCCACCCTCAGACCAAGATCTCAAGAACGAGGTTGTCGATGTCGGAGAAACTGTCAAGGATGGTGCTGTTGAAGTGGCCGACGGTGCAGTGCAAAGCATAAAGGAACATGTCAAAGGCGATGAAGGTGATGCGCTTGTGAAGCGTCTCAAGCAGACCGTCTTGAATCTTCGAAAACGAACAGACTACAAGGAGTCGGTTTCGACGATATCATTGCTCATCCGGCGTTACCTTCTCGCCTACTCTCATGCAGCTGTTGCAACAGTGGAGGCAGTTGAAGAGGATACTCAGCCCAACCCAGAAGCTGACAAGGCAGTCCACAACTTCTGGTTGTTCATCACTTCACTCGGTAAGCGTGGACATTGGGACGATGTTCAGAAATCCTTTGAAGCTGTTGTTGATGATGGACGAACCGATCCCAACTTTGATGAGCTTGTGCGACAAATTGGCAATCTGGTGCAGGACATGCTGAGCGATCCTGATTTCTTTGAAAACATCGAGGATCGATTCCAGGAACTGCGCAAGAAGTCCAACGAGCTGACTGCCAAGTCATCAATCAGAGACGACCTTGACTCTTTGCTGTCTAGTTTGTATGCCGCTTTTCGATCAGTCTTGGATGATACGGACATCAAGAAGCTCATCAATACGACCGAGCGGATTGCTCTTCTCCTGTCACCTGCCGGAGAGTACGCTAATAGCGACCTGGTCACTGACACCATCAACATCTTTGTCCCTCTTCTCATCCAAGCTATCCAGTACATCCCCATTCCTCGCGTGGAAGTGTCAGTGCCAGCCATTGATCTCCTCCTCGAGAATCTCATCCTTGAACCAGGCCGCACCGTGAATGCAAGCTCTTTCTTACCTTTCCAGCTCAACATCTCAACCTACAACGATGTTCAAGTTAAGAAGGCACTTCATGGAACGCAGTCTACCATGACCTCTATGATGAAGGTGACTGTATCTGGTCTCTCCATTGCAGCCGACGACCTGGGTTACTGGTTCCGTTTACACTCTGGTCTTCTTCGCATGGTTGATCAAGGTATCGCAGGATTTCATCTCGACAAACGTGGCGTGGATATTACTCTTGACCTAGAAATTGGAAAGGATCGCCTGGAACAAATTGTTACCCTGCGCAATGTCAAGGTTCGTATCCATCACCTCAACTACACACTCAGCAAGTCCAAGTTTGCCTGCCTGGCCTGGATCCTAAAACCATTTATTCGACCAATCGTACGCAAGGCTCTTGAGAACAAAATCGCTGCATCTATCGCTGAGGGTCTTCATTTCCTGAACCGTGAAATGCTTTATGCACGGGAGCGTCTACGAGCCACACGCATCGCTGATCCCAAGGACCTTTGGATATTCATTCGAGCTGTTGCTGCACGTCTCGTTCCAGCGCCCGACCCCAACCTTGATGCCCGCGTTGGTGTCGTGGCAGGCCCAGGAGTCTTCCAGGGACGCTATGCACCAGGCAGCCTGGTCAAGCTGTGGGAGGAGGAAGGTAGGGATGCGGAACAGCGGCTCTTTGAGTATGAGCAGGGAGGGTGGAAGAATGATATCTTTGACGTTAGTACACGACGGGTTTGAACTTAATTTGCAGTGGCGTGTATAGTAGTTACGATACGTTCATTAGCTGCATTTCGGCATATGTTGGAGTTGGTGGAGTTTGTATCGGGGTGTCTAGGAGGTAACAAGGCTACGGGCAAAAAGGCACAGGTTCGGATGCGTATGATATCAAATTATTAATCCTTATTTGAGAGTTCATGAGAAAGGCATTGAATGCATTGGACGGTAGAGGTGCCGTCGCATCCGCTTCGGGAATATGGTTTCGTTTGACATACAAAAGTTGAATCGGGGGTAGAATCGAGCAACGTAGCATCCGTATCTGAGATGAAGTTGTTTGTACTTCGATACTACTATACTTGAATACAGTATACTTAGCTATATGTACAGATATATGGACGCGTATGCATGTGGTCTCAGGGGATGTGATATCTCATGTTTCCCGCCCAATCTTACCCCAGAAACAGCGGCCGCCTCCGCCTAAGCCCTAAAGCTGATCCCCAGAGTTCAAGGTCCAGTAGGAGAAGAGCGAGGTTCGGGTATTCCAATGGAGTGGTTTCAGTTAGAACATTGCAGTGATGGATGCTGTGATAAGCTGGCTTGTGGCTGAGGTACTTGCAGTTTGTCACGAGGTTGAGAGTCACGAATTATATTGGTGGAATAGCAAAGCAAACTAAAGCATGGAGTTCAAATAACTCCATATATTATCCAATATGATCTGATCAGAATGAATAAACTTTGTTCGCCGCATTGATGCTTCTCAGCTTCTCAATATTATCTTACAAAACCTCTCGGATTTCCTCCCTTGTAATCCCTGTCCACTGATCCCCCCCCCCTTTCCGTCCAACCATCTGGTCTTAGCCAACGAAAAAGCAAGCAGATCGTTGTGATCCCTGTAATATTGAACGCTTGATTCAACCGCCTGACCAACGCCTCGAGCCTATGAGATGTTGTGCGACACATGCACGTCGGGGTTACCCCAGAGTGTTGGGCCTTTTCTTTTCCCTCGGTCATTGATTTTGTTTCTGCTCGAGAGGAAACAGCAGGGAACAGGCATAGACCCATGTTATGTACCCCAGGTCAAAAGGTCTAGGTCAGTCTGGAAAAAGCAAAATGAATGTCAGCTTCTCGAGTCTGGGCCCCGGATTTCCCATCGAGTTGGCTCGGTGTGAGTGATCCTTGTCCACCCATTGCTTGAACTTGCAGGACTAGTTAGCTGGATATATGGATGTGTGTACTGTACTATACTCGACAAGACCCCTCTTTGTCTCTAACTTCTCATCATCACCATTCCCAATTCTACTTTTGGTTTCTTCATCTTATCGATATCTTTGTCTGTTTCTCTCTCTATCTTTTATCTGACTCTTTCGGCTTCGTCTACTTCTACCGAACTCCACTAGCTTCGCTTCGTCCTCAGATCAGTTCCCCACTTTCGATTGTCGACGATCACGCCAGTCACTGTTACCCACAAGCATTGAACCTCTACATCTACAGTCTTGAGTAGACAACTCTTGACGCCCTGAGAAGCTTGAGAGGGACGTCTCAGCATTCAAAACACTGTACTGTCGTGGAATTACTGCGATATTGCGGTCAAGTGATCTGCATTGGGTTACTTATACACGTAATCAAACCTTCATCGAGAGACCAGGATCTTTACGCATCACCAGATCCAACTTAAGATATTATTCCCGGGTCGAATCATACCACACTCAACTGAATTCTTCGGCATTTAAAAGCCAGATCTCCTCTCTCATCCTGTCAAACCGGATGGATCGGACAGGACAGCTCTGAGCGCACTCCTCAGACGAAGCGCAAGCTGTCGTAATGGAGGTTGAGGCTAATGGACAGAGCTCAATAAACCTACTTGAGCCCTGGCGCTGCCATGCAGCAGCTGGTTTTCACGATGATATCCCCATCTCTCCGCTGGACCTCACTTCCGATGACTTAACCCAGGTACCACGATGTCCTGGCCCAGATCCTTTGTTTGAAGCATTAATGGGAGAAGCCAAACACTGCACTCTTCAAAAAGAAGCAAGTATTGGGAATCAGAAGAAGCCAGCAACTTCCGAAGCTTGGATACCGAGGTCGTCACGATCTGAAGCTCCATCTGGCTTCTCTTTCTCATTACAAAACGATACCGAGAATGGGTCCAGTCCCCTAGACATATGTCCTCAACCAGTATCAATGGGTCCTAATGGTATCAAGCGAAGACGCTGCTTGTCCGATGTTGATGGGTTCAACACAGCAGATCTAAGCGTCAAGAAGCGTCGACTCCGCGCTGAACTCATCACAAGTCGTCTTTCACGGCCGTATTCTCAACCCGCAACTCATATTCTGAATCGAGAAGGTCAAGAAGCTGGCGATAAACGATTTTTAAAGATGGCTACGTCGGTAGATATGACTCGGAGGATCGCCCACCTTCACGCTACTTCTTTTCTACGTTTCTCAACCATAAACCGTCTACGGAAGAGGTTGAGTTTTGGACAACCAGCATCAGGTGGCAGAAAATACGAGCAGGAAATGGAAACTGTCACATCCAAGACTGCTGGAAAGTTGAATTGGCGAGCTCCGATTCTCCAGGATTCGTCGGCGGGTAAATCTCTAAGGATCTCACCTACGGGCACAGGAATTATTGGACCCTCAGGAATGATAGCGTCAACAAGACTACAGCAAAATCACCCATCTCCCAAGCCCTTTCAACACCCAAAGCCCACGGCATGTCGATTATCTAAACCTGTCGCCCTTCCTCTCCCCGTTAGTGACGTCGCAACCAAGAAGCGTACATCACCACGACTCTTCCCTATCCGATCCCCTGATTTACAACCCACGACACCTTTGCCTCCGCTGGACGACCTGGAGGAGGATAGTTTCGCATACATGCACCCTCCAGTTGAAGACTGGGATGATGTGGGCGATGATCAAGATAGTGTATATTCTGACTTTAGCGTTTTATTCGGACAGAGCGATGATGGTACCAATGAGGAAGAAGATAGATCATATGAGGAGTATTTGGATGAACTTGATGGTATCTTCTGGATGTCAAGATAATTACATGCTATGGGACGGTGTCTAGGTATCGGGGCGGGGAGCATATAAAGGGATTGTGTAAAGTATACGTCTCGCTTTGGGTGGCAATCTGTTGTTTTATTTATGTATATTCAAGACGGCGATGAAAGCGTCATTCGGCTACAAGGCCTGGAAAACAAAATAGGGTGTACTGGCTTGTATTATTGATCAGCCATATTGGGAGGTTTGGATACACCACAGTTCAAGCAACGGGAGACAGATTGTTCTCGATAACGTGCTGCATTCACTGCTTTACACCAAGTTTAGAGGCTCTATCATTTGCGATATCACACATTGCCTGTATGCCAAATTAGTAAGACAAGTTCTGGCATGTTTAACTATACATACCTGCAACGCCTCGTCAACCTCTTTCGAGAAGTCACCTCTTGAAATCCTAGCTTTCATATTCTCCATAATCTCGGGTCTTCCTCGTCCATTCACAAAAACAACATATCGCAAGCCAGGGAACTTGTCCTCGTACTCCTTATTCAGCTTAGCCAACTCCTCTCCTTGGCCTTGCAGATTGGCTTGCTCTGCGGCTGATTGTGCTGATTCAACTTTCTTGGCTCCCAATCGGGGATGTGATCCGAGGATAGAGAGAAGAGTGTTGTCAGGAGTGGAGGATGCGAGGGAGGAGAGACGGGTTTTGCAAGCCTTGATCAGCTCTGAGTAGGATGTATACTCTGAGTCTCGCACAATTGGAAGTAGAGTTGAATGAATTGCTGGGCTGGGTTCGAATAAGAGATCCAAGGTCTTGATCTGTTCGGCTTCATCTGCTACACGCAGGTCATGAGGATGTGGGAGGGCCATATTGGGTAAAAATGGTGATTATTCGTACTCAATCGTCACAGCACGTATTGTATCTGTACTCCAAATTCACAAGTAACTCGATAACAAAACTATATCACTCAAACAGCTATCAATAATTAATCCCATCCATATCGGATAACGGAGACATGCGAAGTTGCTATTACCGGTGCTCCCCGCGTTGAGACATGCATAGGTGATGCACGATAAGATACCCTCTTATCTTATCTTATCATCCCGTGATCCAGAGCTCTGGTCAGTGCACCGGCAAAATCTCGACTATGTACTAGGCAATTGTCGTCGCAACAGAGCTTCTAGACGTTGAGTTGCGATTTACCTGACGACAAGCAATTGAAAGCTCCACGAGCTCAAAATCGCAGTCGCCATGCTTTGCGGAAGTAAGTTGCAAACTTTCACCACCGCCAAGTACAAGTGCGCTAACCTCTTTGACAGTTTCTGGAGAGGCTCCTCAAGAGCCCGTCGTGTCTAAGAAGTCGGGTGTGTATATCAACAAACATCAAACGCGCAGCTCTCGCAGCTAACAGCAGCATAGGTGTTGTCTACGAGAAGCGTCTTATCGATCAATACATCAACGAACATGGCACCGAGCCCGATTCTGGCGAGGCCCTGACCGCCGATGATCTCCTCCCTATCCATTCGTCGCGTATTGTCCGACCGCGTCCTCCTACCCTCACATCTATTCCCGCTCTTCTCGCGACATTCCAGAACGAGTGGGACGCGCTTGCACTAGAGACATATAACCTTAAGGAGCAGCTTGCGCGCACCAGAGAAGAGCTTGCCACGGCTCTGTATCAGCATGACGCTGCTGTTCGAGTTATTGCACGATTGACCAGGGAGCGAGATGAGGCGAGAGATGCTTTGAGCAAGGTCACTGTGACGGGAGGTGCGGCCGATGGTGATCAAATGCAGGTTGATAGCGTGGAGAAGCTACCGGAGGAGCTTATTGCAAAGGTGGACGAGACTCACAAGACGTATGTGGCCATTCTGCATCTAAACGGTTCCAAACTAACATGTTTCCAGACTATCAAAGGGTCGCAAGAGACGCCCCGTCCCTGAGGGCTGGGCCACCGGCGATGAGATTTCATCTTTCGAAAGCGCGACTACACACTCCCTGCCTGTGCCCGGTGCCACAGCTCTCACCGTTGAGGGAGCCAGCGCCGCTGTTGGAGGCTTGAAGGGTCAGGCAGTTATCTACTCTACCACCGAGGACAAGGTCGAGGCATCGCTTCCAGTGGAGGAGCCTGTCACGGATGCTATCTGGGCTGAGGCTGGTGTCGCCTTTGCGACTGGCCAGGGAAGTGTCAAGGTCTTCCAGGAGGGTAACCAGGTTGCGTCACTGAGCGAACATGCTGGTGCTGCTACAGCACTGAGCCTCCACCCCAGCGGCGATATTCTAGCCTCTGTTGGTACGGATAAGAGCATCGTGTTCTACGACTTGGTCGCACAGAAGCGTGCCGCCCGTGCTTACACCGATGCTGGTAAGTTTCTTCTAGACCCGATACTGATGGCTTGCTAACGTGTTCTCAGCTCTTACATCTTGTGCATTCCACCCCGATGGTCACCTCTTTGCCGCCGGTACCACTTCGGGCGATATCAAGCTCTTCATGACCAATACCCTTGAGCAGGCTGCCTCTTTCAGCCTGGGTGCCCCTATCCAGGCCCTCAGCTTCTCCGAGAACGGCTACTGGTTCGCTGCTACAGCCAAGGGCCAGACCATGGTGACCATCTTTGATCTGCGAAAGGAGGGAGACGCCGCGGTGGCCAAGGTTCTCGAGACTGGCGGGCCGGTCCAGTCCCTGGCGTGGGACTACAGTGGCCAGTTCCTCGCCACTGGCGGTGCAGCTGGAGTGACGGTGCAACAGTTCACCAAGTCCAGCAAGAAGTGGAGCGAGCCTCTCAAGAACTCCACACCCTCCGTCGCTGTTCGGTGGGGAGAGTCTGCAAAGCAGCTTGTTACGGTCAATGGTGAGGGTGTGGTCAGCATACTTGCAACAAAGGAATAGATGGTGGGCTTAGATGAAGGAAACTACATATTGAAAGGGGGCGGGTTGATGATTCCCTGGTAATCTGTATTGTATTATAGGCCTGCGATATTTGGTCAAAGCAAAGCACAGAGGATGGTGTTTGAAAATTGATAATTAACGCTTTTGGTTTTTTTCTACATGTCGCAGTCATGACACTTTGAATCAGAATCAAGAAGTGCACATCATGAGAGCAGCCTATTGAGCCTCAAAAACAATGGAACGGGCACCTTAGCGATAGTGGAGTCCAGGCAGTGGAGGTGTGAGTGTCCTTCACTAACCCCCTGTAAAAACAGCCTTGACGCCTGCTGTTAGTGGTCCCTAGATTCCTTGGCGGGGTAATCGCCGGCGCCAGTGCAGGGCTCTGCGCGCTAACTAAGTCTTGTCGTCACATGGGGAGTAGCCTTGCATCAATCTTCAAATAGCGACATTCAATTTCGACTTCGTTTCACTCAACCAACCAACACAACTTCGATGCTTACCAACCCTTCTCACCACGACTACACCTTCGACTTACGATACGATACACTACAGACGCTTACGATTACTCCGAGTATAGCTCTATGTCGCTCACGGTATAACTCGGATTTATGCACCCGCGCGTTTAATAGCTAGTCGCCACGCATCTCGACTGCTTCGTGTCCGGTGCCCATTCACCGTATATGCCGGGTGTCTCCTGGGTCTTATTATACGGCTGTATGCTGTTGACACGACATTGAATAACTCACTGCACCTCAAGTTATAACCCCTTGCAGAGATATCTTGCATTCGAACACACATTTCGCCGCCAACATGGATGATGGTCAGGATTATCTCGAGATGCTCGAGATTGAGCTGCTCCATGATGAAGAGGACGAGGCAGACGAGCTCATAGAGATATCCAACTCAAACGGCAGCAGATATGTGCGCGACCGACGAAATCGACGCAATGCTGCACAAATATACCTTCCAAACCCAGAGGCACCAGCTGCGTTCCCTCCACATCCTCGGCCGTATCATCCTGAACGCCGCGCGCGGGATCGCGTACGGAGAAATCAAGCCTCGGTGCCATCTCAGCAACAACAGCCTCCTCAACAGCCTCCAGAGCCGGCTCAGGTTATCGACCTGACAGATGTGCCCGATTCTCCCGTCCAGTCACGAGCTGCTGCAAGAAACCCGCGAAGGACGAACTCGCAGCGCATATCGCCTCCTCAACTGGCGCGGACCGATGGGACATTCGTTGGTCGCTCAGCAAGTTTCATTGGCCGTCCAGCGAGTGTTATCGACCTCACTGTAGATTCTCCCGAAGACCGGTCGCATTTCATCCCACGAGCTGGCCGTCTGTACGAGGCCGATGAGATGGTGGACATAGATGCGTTAAGACAACTACCAGATCTACCAGCTTTCCAGAATCTCGTTGGTCCATTTAGAAGACTGGCCGGTATTTTTGGTGCCGACTTCGCTGCCTGGAGTCCACCTAACCTCGACATATCACGTCACGCATTCGCTCCACAGCCTTCCCCAAAGCCACGAATGTCTCCCCCTCCGCCGACCCGAGAAGGGTTCACCCGCGATACCTGCGCCGATCCCGAAGAGTCCGAGACCGTTGTCGTCTGCCCAGCATGCGGTGGAGAACTGGCCTACGACCCAAGCGGCACGACGACCCAAAGTCCAGGGGGACCTCAGAGAGGAAAACGAAAGCGAGCACCTGGAGAACACCACTTCTGGGCCGTCAAGAAGTGCGGACACGTAAGTTCTTGCAGTTCTATGTGTGAATTCAACATGAAACTAAACATCATACAGGTTTACTGCGCCAAATGCTTTGAGAACAGAAAGCCCACAAAGACAGGTCGCGACGTGGGCTTCCGCTCTGGCGATAATGGTTCCAACGCCTCAGCTGATCTCCGATGCGCGGTGGAAGGTTGCGATAGCAAAGTACTCGCAAAGACGGAGTGGGTTGGAATTTTCCTTTAATCAACTTCGCCTTACGGTTGGTTGGGTGTTGGGGACAACGAAGTCACGAGTGATGAAAAGGACCACATAGCATGGGCGTTTAAGGCATTGATTGTCACAAAGTTCGTTTTTGAAAGTCGACTCGGGTCATCGCATAGCGGTGATATTGCGTGCTTTTAGGGTGAAGACAGGTGGTTGAAAGATAAGGAGGACTTGGTCAGATAGAATAACTAATTCTAGGACTAAGGTATCACTTCTCAAATAAACCAGTGTAATATTCTCAACGCCGTCGCTATGATATGTGAAAAAAAGCATGTATTTGCCACCCAGCAAAATGTGATATGCCAATAATCAGTGCTACCTCCCGATATCATGTTCCAAACTCCAAAGTCATGGTATAGTCTCTCATGCTATACTCCCAATTGTATTTTCTCCATGTCATCCAAAGGTCCGTGTCTATCGTTATATCATGAGCTCAATATCCAGGTCGTCGACCCATCCGCCGCCGTACGACTCTTGCGAGGCACTAAGTGCAAAAGGCTCTTCGGGTGGTTTCTGGTTCTCTTTACTTTTTTGTGGTGGAGGTTGTTTTGGTGTAACAACGCCCTTCAGTGGGTTATGCGTGTTTGTGGGTTTATTTTGTAATGCAGGCGCCGTCTTTGAAGGGGCTTGTTGAGGCGGTTCTGTTTGTTTTGCAGGAGGGCTCGTGTTTGTATGTGGCCTCTCATGTAGTGCAGGCGTTGTCTTGAACGGAGGCTGTCGTGGTTGATGAGACTGAGCCCCTTGCGGAGGAGGCTTGGAAATCACCGGTGGTTTTTTCATGGGTTCGCGCGGCTTCAAGTTCTTTCGGCTCTCCGCTTGCGCTATGCCAGCCTGGATGCGGGCGCGTTCACGTCGTTGAAGCTGTTCGAGTGCAGCTGTGCGCCGACTTCGCTGAATAGCCAGACACATTCTTTCGTGTGAACCAGAAGAGGTGAAGAAGCGGCGAGGTGGTGCAGGGGGTGAGTCTGGTGCCGGATCGAGAACCGGCAAGGGGGGTTCTGACGATTTCTGCTTTTCTTCATCTGAGAGTTCCTCTTTCTCTTCAGTAATAGGGGTTAAGTGTAAAGGTGCAGATGGCATGATATCGTCGTCTAGCTCTTCTTCGAGTTCCCGGACCTGTTGAGAAGACGAAGGGAAGAAATCATCCAGGTTGAAGAGAATGGCCTGGGTGCTCATAGGTGGTTCTTGATGTGGCGGAGACGGAGATCGTGGTTCCAAATTACGGGGTGGTTCTTCTGAAAGAGCCGGCTTGGTAAATTTGACTGAAGGAGCAGGGAGCTGTAGGCCCAGATCTTCTGCGTAGCGATTCGGAATGGCTGTAGCATGGTTCAAAGGCTGGGCTGGTATGGCATTATTTTCCTTGAGAGGGCCACAAGCTGCCTCTGCGGCATGGTTCCTGTTGGGTTTCGATCTGTCCATAGCTGCTTCGATATCCTCAAGGATTCCCAGGGCCAGGTCCTCTTCAAAGTCCGCATCCAATTCGTCTTCCATCCCATCTAACTCTATTTCCGGGATAGGCTGTTCAGGTGCCGGTATATGTGGCTCAGTTTCGGCTTGTCCTTGATTAGTAGGTTCCGCAGTGCGCTCTTCTATTTTCTCTTGGTGGCTCTCGGTGTGTGGTGATTCCAGGGAGGGTCTTGGTAGTTCGTTCTCGGTAATAAATTCCATTCCAATATCCGATATGTCCTCATCGTCTTCCTGTATACTGCACAATTTCTGCGACTTCGCAGCAGGCTGTTGTATCTCGTCTCCAGTCGTCATCTCTTCTGTTGTATCATTATCTCTGTCCTCTGCCGCATCGGTGTTGACGTCCTTTCCTTGGGCATCCCTCTTTTTCGTACCTCCATTCCCCCTCACGAACCACGAAATCGTCTCCTGACTCGGTCGAACATTGACCAAAGGCAATCCCTTCTTACGTTTCGCCTCTTTCTCGGCCAATTCCTTCTCTTTTTTCTTATCCCGCGCTACCTTTGCCTTGGCAGCCGCCTTCTCTCGTTCAAATTCTTTTCTAATTCGCTCTTGTTCCGCTTTTTCCTGTTTCCAGGCCTCGGCCCGGGAGAGTTTGGGTCCCTTGTTGGCTGCTTTGTATGCGTTCCGGACTTGTTTCGAGGTCATGGGCCGCAAGGGTGGTTTGTTGGGTGACTCATCTCGACCGGGAAATTTCGGGATGAGGGTAAAAGTTCTTTGGGCCATTTTGAACGTGAAGACGACATTGGGTCAGTTCGCACGGCAGACGGTGGTGGTGGTGATGGGGATGGATGTTTGGAAGTGGCATAAGCGCGTGGGGGAGGGACTGACGCGAGGTGTAAACGAAATCACGTGGGTCCATCAACAATGCCAACCTACTAACCTACCTGGCACTGACAGTAGATAGACAGAACAGCCAATTGTATTATAAAAGACAATAAATATACCACAAGTGACTGTTTAATTTCATAGCTTCTATAGGATCGAGTTCATCACATCGCTGTATCTTTGTGATCTCCATCTACCGGCTCGACAGTGGGATCCCAAGCACAAGGACTGTACTCATCAGTCCTCAAATCTTCCACCTCCTCCTCCGACAATTCAAAATCAAACAGCTGGGCATTCTCCAGAATCCTCGAAGGTGTAACACTCTTCACAAGAGGAACACATCCCCTCTGCAAGCTCCATCTAAGCAAGATCTGTGCTGGTGTCTTGCCATACTTGTCCGCAAGAGCCTTTACTTTGGGCTCGTCAAATCGTCGACCACGCACAATGGGGCAGTAAGCCTCGACAACAATGCTGCGGTCCTGACACCACTTGACGATATCAGGTCGTGTAAGCCAGGGGTGAACTTCCCACTGTCCAACAGAAATGACGCCTCCCTTACCCGGTCCCCGCTCAGCTTCGAGCTCCTTAATGTACGCCTCCAGTTCCTCCAGATGCTGGACGCCGTAGTTGGAGATGCCAATGGAGCGTACCTTTCCAGCCTCGACGCAGTCAACAAGACCTCTCCACGCTCCCTTTCGGCCTTTAGATCCACCATACGGAGCATGGATTAGAACAAGGTCAATATAGTCGAGCTTCGTCTCGTCAAGAGCAATGTCTACCTGCTTACAGGCGTTCTCATAGCTCAGAGGAAACTCCCTGGTGAAAATCTTGGTAGTGAAGAAGACTTCTGAGCGAGGGATTCCAGATGCTAGGAGCCCTGCTGCGCTAGGACCCTGGTTGCGGTATCCTGAAGCAGAGTCGATCTGGGCGAGCGAGTCAGCGGTCCATTGAACCGAATTGGGCTGGGGGTCTTACGTGGCGGTAGCCTATCTCAATGGCTTTCTTGCAGAGATCAGAGGTTTGGTCGGAGGGACTGAGTGACGCATGGTTAGAGTACATAATGATTCCGAAGCATTACGCGGACTTACATCTGGTAGACCTAGGCACCAGAGTTAGCAAGTATGAACGAAAGATTGGAAGGATTGCTTACTCCATAGCCAAGAACAGGTATCTTGTAGCCTGAATTAAGCTTCTTGGCAGAATCAATGGCAAGTTTGGAAGTCATTTTCAAATTCATGGACACTCTGTGTATGATGTTGAGTTGTGTCTGCGAATGAGGGGTAGACGATGGATTACAATTACATATATGTAGTGTTAACAACCTCCGTTGATTTATCAACCAAGATTGTTTCACATATGGCCTCGGATTTCGGAATTAAGACATCTATTTGCTATCTCTTGTTCATTAATCAAATATTTCATCATTGTCATGATATGATCTTGTTATTTTGATTTGAAGTTCACACCATAAAAGTGCGGAGCGGAGTTCAGGTGCAGATCAACGGAAATCCTTCCGTTTAACACCGCAAAAACCGGCAAGAAGGATTTCTGAAGGATTCAAGAGTTTATGTAGTTATGATGAAATCGAATTGAGCTATAGTAATTGTCATGATGAATGCGTTGGGGATATGATAACTTACATAAACTGAAGTGAGTGAGATCCACCATCTCACCCGATCGTATAGGGTAGCGCGACGTCAACAGGAGCCTCATGAATTCATTTCTCATTTCTTTTGTTTTGTCTATCTTTTTTAACTAGATAACACTATCTTCCGTACTGGGTTGTCCAGTGCCATCATTATCTTCATCAGCATCGTCTTCATCAAGATCCAGCATCGGGTAATTGAGTATGGCAGCGATATCACCCAGCATAGTCAATCTCTGCCCACTCTCATGATCACTACTCAGAATTCTCGCCTCGCCGCCATCGCTCCGTACCTTTTCGACCAGAGCAACGTACTTTTTCCTAAGAGCAAGGTCTTCACTGCGGAATAGCGAGTTGTTGACCAGCAAAACACCACCACCTGGGCCCACAGCTCCGTCATTGACAGCCTTCTCGACAGCAGAAGTACCATACCATGCACGTCCGTCGTCGAGCTTGAGCATGTCGAAGAACTGATCAACGTATTGAGTTTCACGTGCAAACTTCATGTCCTTCATCTTGGAAAGAACCTCGGGGCTCTTGAGAATCTCGTTGAGGCTGTGGACGTGACCAGAGTTGGAGTGAACCACCGTCGCCTGCTTGGCCACGGCTGTAAGCACCTTATCTGCCTTATCACGTCCTTGGTTGGAGATGTACTGCTTAAAGTCTCCAGCCACAAAGCCCGGGCTAGCCAGTAACAACGGCCGTGATTGAGTAAAGTCCATAGTTCGTAAAAGAGTCGACAACGTCTTCTCAAAGAAACGACGCATGCCTGCATCTTGGTCTGATGCTAGATCACGCTTCTTGGGGATCACGCTCTCAACACGGACCTTGAGGACGGTTCGGAACTGTGTGATAAGACAGATGTTGGCAATTCCTTCTTGCATGACGACCGCGGCTACGGCGCCATCCTTGTCATCTGAGAGCGTCTCCTGGAGAGTAGCTCTTGCAACAGAGTCCCATCCTTCTGGCTTAATGATGGTGAACGGCCGGTTGACTTCGAGGTCAAGAGTATGATGAGATCCTAGGGTGACATGGGGATTCTCTGCAACGACAGTTCCAGAGACGCGGAGTGATGAGATGATGGGATCAAAGAAAGTGGATTTGACCTTGATAGCCAGTTCGGTGTGAACACGCTCAGATGCCGTACTTCCAGTGTTTGACGTTGTGACTACCTTACGGATGGCGTGAGCATGAATGATGTCCCCAGAGAGGATGAGATTGTATGCATGCCACTATCAATAATGTTAGCGTCCTGCATCTCAAGAAGAAGCGGTGAAAATCGGTCAGATTCGGAACAGATAGATAGTGGCTTGTTGAAGCGCGAGACATGTGGTATAAGGTGAATGCGAGACATGAACACGTCGAGTTCAGAGTTCGGACGTGCAGGGTGTGACAACAATGGCGGGGGAGGGGTAACAGTAGGAATAGAAGCAAGGACTAAAAGATCGATAGAGGGAAAACGGTATAGCAGACCAGGGGCATAAACTTAGAAACGGGAACGGAACAGGAGTATGAACAGGGGCGGCTGACCATATCTTCGGGATCCTCGGGGAGGAGAGAAACGGTCTCCTCCTCGAGGGTCTTGGGAACCTTGCGTGATACTAGCTTCATCTTTGACCAGGCCAGCTGTGCGAGCTGTGCTTCTGTGGCTGAAAGCTGAGATGTGAAGATGCGAAGCTGGACGGACAGAACAGGATCGGACCGGATCTGGAGCCTCGGACCTCGGCGGGTTTATGACAGCGAAAACAAGAATTGGCCCGTGTCTGACAGAAGACCCAGATTATTTGGATGATGTCTCACCAAGGAAAACCGCCGATGACAAACGGGCGTTGGTTGGGATGATGATAATGATAGTGATGCAGTCTGTGCGGCCAAGACAAGTCAGGCTGGGCTGGACTGGACTGGGTCAGATACCTAGGCTGACCAACAAAAAGCCAAGACGCCCGATCAGAGAGAGTCTGGGTGAGGCTCAACGGAGGCTAATCCGTACGGAGTCACAGGCGTCGATTCAGTTAAATCTCTTAATGTCCAGTGGGTAGGGTATGTAGATAGGCACTTCACGGCACTGCAACCGATACGGCAGTTGTTCAGCTCAGAATAGATCTTTCTTTCTCCTGGCGCCGCTGTCAGGTACAAGCAAGGATAATCGAAGATGTCGATAAAGGTTGATGTCGGAATCGGGGATTGAGAGGAGCCGATCCGACGGGGCTTTGATCGAGTCCGCGGATCAAATAAATTAGAAGCACGGGATTGGATTTCAGAAACCCCGTTATGTAAGTGGAGTCGATACGTACGATGCAAGTGACATGACTCCACAGAATCGAAACAAGGACAAGTTCGAGAAGACGGATCGTTTCTTTTGCAGGGCAGGGATGATAGGCCCGCGGATTGCGGAGAGTTCATGAGAGCCCGAACGGAGTTTAACAACCCCGTGTCTGAAGTTATCACAGAGCAAAGCTAAACTGACTCTTTCTTACTGCGTTATTTTTCTGTCGGAGGATTTGAGGTAATTCAGAAGAGGATGGATCGAGCGATCGGTTTGTCGTAGCTACGCCATCCATCAATCATATGGACAGGCCCATGCATGACAGGCTTGGCACCAAGACATTTCAAACTCTGGGAAGAACGGCATCCTCTCTGCTTGGCGAATGCATGCATGTATGTATGTATGCGCTGTATGGATGAATGTGTCGTGTGTGACAGTGACAGCATGTGGCTGAAGGATCATTCAGGCCTCAAGGCCATATGATGCCAAATATAAAGGTGTGCTCTGAATAGTACATCCATATTAGAGCAAATATTAGAGCCCATTAAGCGAAGCTACCCAAGGTACCAGAAACCTTACTGGCGAGGTCTAATTATTTTATACTACCTACCTTACGTAGCAGTCATCTAACCTTCATCCCAAAGTGGGTTGTCAAAATCGGGGCACTCGCGTCATCGTGCCATCTATCAGTTGTCATTTCGTTTTCTGCTGTAAACCGTTATTGAATGAACCAAAAGCATGAGATGGACAACACATAGTTACGGGCAGTACCCGCCGCCTGCTGATCTGACGTCGTGCATCTCGATAGTGCAAGGCACGGATTTGGTGAACAAGAGCTTACCCTGGCCCACTCGCAATTCAACGACGTAAGCCCAGCATGTGAGATGTAAAAGCGAGTTTGAGTCTGCCTGCCTGCTTGTGGTTCTCGCATTATTATCTCAATTTAGATGCATGTAACTCTCCTCATTTGTCCCCCCCCCTCAATCGTGGGCATGACCGATATTATGTGCCAGTGGTTGTATTAGTGCACTCACTTTAGGCTTGGCTTAAAAGGTAACCGTCCCGAATACGCGGGTGTTCGTTTGATACGTGACTTGATAGTTCGTCACGACCGTTTAACCAATGCTCGAGATGACAACAACTCTTGGGGTCTGGATGCTTGCACACGATATGCCTCTGAAACAGGCCACGATGGCTCAATTTGCGTATTTCATCTGTTGCGGTCAAGGTATTATCGTCTTATTCCCTCGCTTGCGTGTCCGTCCCTTGCGGTGAGCCACCTACCGAGCCCGAGCCGCGGGTTCGCATTTGACTGCCAGCCCCTGTGCAATCCAATCTGGAGAATTGCCCGTTTGAGTTGATGGTCGATCATCCAGCCTTACGTAGTATGCGATCAATTGCCACTCATTAGCTATGTATATACGTAGACATTTAAGCATCAACACAACCATCGAGGCAATGCTAATTACATTACATTACAGTACCGCCACTGACAGTCTATCAAAGCTGCCAAATCGGTTCTGCCCTATCAGATCGATCCTGATTGACGCACACTCTCTTCCAAGATCTTGGCGCTTGTGTCTTGTCTTACCTCATTTGGCCCATTCTAACCCCAGAAGATCGAGCCGACATCCGGGAGAGGTGTGATAAGTGCAGCTCTTTTTCCTTTTTATCCTTCCTTCTCATTGCTGTACCTAGACCTGAGTTTCGGTGCTTACCCATTAAGTTTTCCAGAGCCAGGTTTGTAGCAGCTGCTGACGGTATTGTGCTGCAACGCATCAGCTGCCCATTCACGACGTCAACATTTTTTGCCATCCTGCATCTCAGCTCTACCCCGTGGCATTAGCCCTCCCTCCCTCTCTTCTTCATCTTATTCGCAGCTTCATACCGTCATCACCTTTCATGACCCCTTTTTACTCCTTTTTCTTATTATTCTCGCGCCAACAAACCCCAAATAGTGTCTCTTACACACTAGATTCTATTACGGCCACCTGGAACCCCACCACGCTGAACCTACTGTAGCCCGCGGGCTTTGGTTGCTGTGCAGCGCTGTGGCCAGCGCCCTACCTACAGCCCGGGCGCCGCATCGCTTTCGCCCGACGGAGACTTCGTTTTCGCTTAGGTAGGTCCTGTCATGTCGGTCTCATATAGCCAAATGCAAACAAAATTCGCTGGTTGCCCTGCTGCGCCCAAACATTCGATCCCTTTTAACTTTTTATTTACAAAAAGGTTACACACGATAAGATACACATGCGTGTATTTCAGCGTTGCCTACCTATTTATTTTATTTTATCTTTTACCCTTGGATCATTAACCACCAATACCTGTCTGACACGCCCAGCATCAGACCCTCACTCAGCTGGAGACCAGGCGACTAACATGATTTGCATTTAGTCCTGCGGATGCGGATACAAAGGAATAAGGAGACAACACCACAAACACCGACGGCCTCATAAGCACACACCGGTCGGTATTGGATTGGATTGTGCTTGCCTACAACACCACTATTGGATTGTACCGTCTTCAAGCCAAGCCTCCCAGCCTCAAACGCACTTCTCTTTTCTCACTCGCTCTCGGACCCTTCGGACTGGTCTACCTACAATACAGAGCTCGCAAACCCCCGGTCTTCGCGCCACGCCCGCCCGCCTGCCCGCCCGCCCACTCCACAGCGC
>JABFFJ010000101.1:0-112721 GCA_013623715.1 Fusarium verrucosum
GCTGCATAGTTACGTTGGCTATATAGCCTATTAGCAAATAAGATATAAAAGGGTGCTAAGAATACCTTACCTTGCTTAATAAATAAGTCTGGGAGGAATAAATAGAAAGTAAGATAATTAAAGGTATAATACTAGTAAGTGAAAATAGTATATACTTATATATTACCTTTAGTTTAAGTTTGATTACATAATTAAACTGCCCTGGTATTTTATTTAAAATTGATAAGTATAACCTTATAATATATATAAACAACTAAAGTTAAGTTAATATGGAGTAGAGTGTGATGTTGCTATTTGCCTAGCTAACTAACTATCTACCCCCCGAATCATTCTCGAGCAAATCTATGTCAGTCTTATTTTGATCTTGTAATAGGGTGCAGTTCCAAAAGGCCCGATCTGCAAAGGTACGTGAATACGCACGCCGACTGAGGTGCCATTGGGTGTGCGTCAGACGACGTCGCCGTCGGCAAGACCCGAGACGATGGTCGAGGCGGTCAGAAACTACGAGAGAGGCCCTTGGCCGTGACCCCAGTTTAAGATTTGCCGGGGTTATCACTGTTCCCAGCACGGCGTCGGTGCTGAGATCCCGGGTGACCAGGGTCAAAGGCTTGCTGCTGACGTTCAGCCAGGTCTGAGTACGGATACATGATGTCGACAGGCATCTTGAAAAAGATAAAAGATTGGGGCGGTGGATAAGGGATGATGGTAAACTTGTGAGCCTTCAATTTCAAGGAAGAGGAGCAATGCCGAAGCGCTTGTTATCCTGGGTACCTAGACCAGATGCAGATCTTCTTATCCGTGCTTCTGGGTACATATCTTCAGAAATCCAGACTACCGCCACCCATAGCCTCACTTACCTCAATAACGCCAGAGTTATTCTACATTCTGATTTATTCCTGCTACGGAATGTCTCAGGGGTGATTGACGTCGCCAAAGAGGTCGCTGCCAACAGGTTGTTGTGGGCTGGCCTTGCTGGCCGCCTGCAACTCCAGCTGATCACTCCACAGTTTCCCTGATTGAGTGAGACAGACATTATTACGCCCTGCGATTCCGATAGAATATGGATATCACCCGCGGCCGACACAAGGCTGCCCCAAAGTAGGCCCTTTTCGTTTACACAGCAGGTAATATGTGCGGTATAGCAATACACTGATAATCTATATGCACCGCGTTTGACATGCCAGGCCGTTAATACAGAAGTTCACAAGTTTTCCGTGATCTGTCCAGGCACCACTTCAGTTTTACTTTGCCCACTACCTTCCGCTTAGAAATAGCTCGAAAGTATGTATGTCCCAAATCATCCTCCACTACTACAATGCCAGAGAACCTAAACTTACGAATCTCTATCTTGTTCTACTGGAACGGTGTGTCACATTCCTTTGTCTTGAAGTCGTTCGGGTCCACCTAGCTCAAGTCAATGCAAGGCTCGCCTAGCTCTCCAACCGCTGTTTGGTGTTGTCAGTGAGAAAGGCGACAGCAAGGAGCCTAGGATAACTTATAGTGGTGAGGCTTCTTTTCTGGAGCTACAGTTAGAGTACATTCGTACATGGTCTTGGACCACCTTGTCTCTATTCCCTCTCATTTGACCATTATGTACATAATTTCCAGTAACAACACTGTCAGGAGTGATGATTTTAAGACTGTATAAGATAACAAACAACACAGTATTCTTTCTGCAATTCTAACGATCACAAGTGATGAAAGACTCGAGACGGGGAAACTGACGCGATTCGCCATTCGGTCCATGAATCCCCCAACATTCTTCGACTCGCCGAAACAATCGTCCAACTGTCGCGTGAATCATCGATACCTTCTCGGAATGCCTTTGCTACCGTGGTTTCAAGATAGCGTTTGTATTTCTTCTTTACCACAATTGGACCGCCAAGTCCTGTAGGTCTGCTCCGAGGCAAATGGCTTCCCACCTAATGAGAGGTATCTTATGAGCTAGGTTTACGAGAGCATGAGGCCGACTTGCGACTTTGGTGGGTTGATAAGTTCAACACCTGGAGGGCACCACTCGCTAAGTTTGTTGAGAAGGTACATAAACTCGCCTAACCCCCCTAACAAGGCATATTATCTAAAGAATCGTGGATAAGTGAGAAGCCACAAACAATCATCAACGCAGTAAATACCTTGATTTCAAGTTAGCTGTCGTTTCGTGTCGCATCGATTTACTGTTCCAGTAGGGGCAATATTCTTAGCTCCTTGTCCTTGTAGTACTATTGAGAATGCGGTGCCTTTAGATTCCAGGTCGAGTCTATACTTCCTCGAACCCTTTGATACTCCAAAGTCACTTTGGCCGACTCGAACTGGTACATGAACTTGGTGTCTCCACCCTTCTTCTTATGCGGTAGAGACGGGAATGCTGACACGAATCGGTCTGTTATGAGCCCCATTCGATTGATAGTTGTTGAGCCGCACCTGCTACCTGTCGACACCAGCGGTTAATAGGTTCATATAAATCCTTGGCCCAAAAAGGGCGAACATATTGAAGTGTCACCTTCACTGACACAGGCTTGGTCCAAACTAGGTTTTGGATAAGCTACCTGGACTCTGTATGAGGCAAGGTCCTGACACGCTCTCAGTCATGTTTATGGCTTTCCAAGACGGCAGACTCTCGGTGGGGTTGGCTGCAGATCCAAAGCTGCCTTGCCTGCTTCTGCAGAGCATGCTGACCAACTTCATTTGCACGTGCGCTTTTGACTCGTCTTGGTGGATTTTCAAGACATAGCAGTGCCATCGTTTTGCCATCTAAGCTGGAGGCAAATTATGCAAGTCTTGATCATGCTGCGGCATGGACATAGAGAGGTAAAGATAAACTTACTGATAACGACGCCCATCCGGGCCCGCACTAGGCCAAAACCACCAAGGCAAGCATAAAGTCTACATAAATGGTGTGGAGCCCAAGAACGAGGAAGAATTGATGGCAATGGTAATAGTTAAGGGCGTCCTTGAGGTTTAAAGCTCATCACTAGATGATCAATGTTGGAAATAAGGTCATCAGGGTGTCATTGCCGGTCTGTTTATATGAACGCAGCTTCAGTCTTACCCATAATGGAGTTAAATCTAGATCCCGGCCCTGTTAAAGTAAGAGAACTAAATTCAGTTTGTCAGCGCATAATAAATTCGCAATCATGAGATTGCCTGTATTTGCGTCAGGGGAAGTTGCGTGGCTCTGCGTCACGAGGGAGATCTACAGGAACCTACTTGGCATTACTGAATAATAGGGCAAGGATACCGCGTCACAAGTATCGATGATCTGAGCTATCTGGTAGCCGACATAAATGCACCTGACTCACTTTATACTTATGCACTGTCTGATATACGAGACCTTTAAAGTATATTTGAAAATGTAATAATAAATTACAGCCCCATTATACCTAAACTAAAGTCTATTTTAAACCTTCTCTTATAACAGAAATGATCTTTTTTTTTTAGCTTTTTTTAATTTATAAAACTTAATGTCTTTTATGCCTTTAACTTAATATATATATAGTTTTAATTTACTTTTAATGTGGGCAGGTTAAGAAAGCTCAGTTAATATTAAAATTAAATTCTATATATACTCAATACTCAGCCCTTATATTTAGTATTATATAACTTCCGAGATATCTCAACTTCCTCCCTTATATATTTACTTCTCATTTTAAATAACTATACTAAGATGGTTCGTCTTGTTGACTTGGCATTGTCAGTGTCGTATGTATTATACGCTCCCAATCCTGCTTTGCAAATTACTCACTAATAATATATAGTCTCTTGTCAGGGGGTGCAGTTGCAGATATTACTGGCTGCGGAGGAGACTTTCAAGCCCTTACCTGCGTCAGGGGGGTTGAAATGAAGCCTACGGGATATACTACCAGCTGCTGCGGTTCCGGCACAGTATTCTATGATGATCCCAGCGGGCCCTTTGTCAGTGATATTTTTCTGGACATTATGACTACCGACTAATATTAACAGTGTTGCACCGATCGAAATATTAAGAAATGGAACATATTCAATTCATGCTGTACTGATGGGGGAAAACGCACTGGTGTTTGGACGAGCGGTGAGACTTAATTCCCAAACGCATTCACTCATAGCCCCTAGCAACCAACAAACCGTTTTAAGCTACAGAAATGGCGAAAGCAGCAAGGAGAAATTACTGAAACTACGGTACTGGGCAGAACTGAGTACCAGAGTTCAATATATCTTGATTATGTACAGTCTGGCATTATAAAGACTACGATTGTAATAGTCAGAGGCAGTTGAATCTGTCATACACCCTTGCCCATAGACGATCCCTTATATTGTGACATGCTTGCGTCGGTTTAAGTCATACAGAACTACCAAGGTTCTCTTTAAAGAGGGCGCGCATCTCCGCCAATCAACACGTCAATTTTATCTTTGCCGGCCCAGTTGCTGAGTGGCCCGGCATGGGATAAGAGCTTGATATACATATTATAGCGCCAGTAATAGCAGAGATGCATTAGACTGCATAGGACGACGGCCTAGAATCTTATCGTAGAGCTCTTTCGCGACAAGGACACTTCCTAACTTAGCAAACCACAATAATCACAGCCCATCGCTACCGCCACTCATATGAGTTTGGTCAATGTACTCTCGAGCAGCGGCATCTCCCGAAGCGCAATTCTTAGTCACTTGACCAAAGACGTCGCCGCAGCATGTATATTCGAATGCCTTTCGCCAGTGCGACAGATGGGAGACTTGGAGCCCTGAGACACACTGTACATTCATGACACATTACACCCTCTTTGACCTGATTGCCTTCCTGCCTCCCTAATTAGAAACGCATATTTTTTATTGACCCTCAAAAAGCCAGGTCACCTAGCTGAAACCGCAGGCTATTCATAGTGTTCGACTTGTAGCTTTGAATAGTCAGTTGGTTATAATGGTGCGGGAAGCTTGTGAATTATTTGTAGTATGATATGAAAAAGACCAACGGGGACCTATCATTGACTCAACATCAGGGAGCCGATACTAACAGGACCGGAAAATTAGAATCAGGTCCAAGCAGTCTTATTATGTATGCACTACCCCAGATTACCATGAGCGCCTTAATGCTGTCATGACATGCATAACCTATAAATCCTCTGATATTCCAAGTTCCTCTATGTTCAGAAGCACACTTGCTGATCCCCAGAGGGCCTCTTCTGAAATGATCGAAATATCGCCCGTAATCCAGCAGTCTAATTTCTGCGGCTTCAGCTCATTCTTGGACTTGTCCTTAACATCTTGCTTATTTCCATCCTTTTGTTTATCCTCAGGACACTGTAAGACAAACAAACCTCAGCTGAATAATTAATAGGCTTTAGAAGTGAGGTAAAGGTATATAACATCCTATATAATAGAAAATTAATTGAAAGAGATAAAATATAAAAAACGGAATATTAAAATAACTCTGAGAGATTTATAATCTTAATTGTGTGAGAGAATACCTCTGGGCTGCTAATTTCCTTGTATACCAAGCTAGTCCGAGAGTGTACAAAAAGAGGTAAAATAAGGTCACACAATTCCATGTAGTTTCCCTTATATAGTGCGATTCCCAATGTTTCATCGCCGCGCTGGCAATATCATTTGCATTTAGTAAGCCAATACCCTCTTGTACAAGTTGTTTCCATACGTAGTCTCTGTATGATATAGGCCAGGCGGGCAATCCCCACAATCGTGACTTGAGATTTCGGTGTTTGGCAACCTGAAGCTGGTTTCGTAGAGTTGCCATTTGTTGCTCGCTGAAGCCCGTCCGGACACTTCCGATGGCCTTACTGAAAGGGGCTGAGGCGGTGTAGAACTCGTTCTCCAACTCATTAGGGCAATAGAACTCATCGCTATCCATAAACCCCGTGTCGGTAAGCAAATGCAAAGGAGCGTCGAGGAAGGTGTCGTGGAGCCGCAGCCATTTTTCAAGGTCTGTGCCGAAATTTACATCGCGACGTTTGACAATATTTCCTGTGCCCACGACAGTTATAGGCCCAAGCCAGAAAGACTGATTCGTGTTCATTTTTCTTTCGTGCCGAGATAAGTATTTGGGATCACGTAAAGGTCGCAGGTGCTCGAGAACCAAAGGCCATGTCTTTTCGGGGTCGTCCTTGACATCAATGAACAGGATTAATGTTGTGTAGGGCTTGGTAACAAAGACACCACGTGCCTGGGCTGTGGAATCCAATGGCTCTCTTGATATCGCTCGATTCATCGAGTTGAGGATATATAACAGCGGGTCGATATAAAGAGACCTTAGCGTCCTGTTTGAGGAAAGGGATTGTTCATCATGGCCAACAAGAAGTTCTTCTCCATCTGGACTAAGCCACACGTCTGCCTCAACACTTGTGCAACCAACAGCAAGGGCCGAAAATAGAGGATGTGGTCTCCAGTAATCGTTGTGAGAATGACACGGTACTGGAATAACGAGGTGCGATAGTTCTGTGCTCCATACCGCGGCATTGTATGTTGATTTTTCTCCAATGAATCGAGAATCGGGTGTAAAGCGTGAGGTTCCGTACAAATCAAGGGTCTTTGGTAATATGATATAAACGATCACGAAAAAAGGCGCTCTGTTGGAAGCATCAGCTGCAGTAGGTACGGGTAGCTAAGGCCAGTTTGACTTGTTGGAACCCACACGATGATCATCGTACCAACGATCGCAATGGACCAAAACTTCACCCATCTTCGTCGCGTGCTTGATAGGCGTCGCTTGTGTTGCAGCAGATGACCTTCAACTTGGCACGATCCACTACCTACCTCTGGTGGTAGTCGCTCATACTCGCCGATCCCCGCTAGACTTTCAACACAAAAGTAAGTCAAGAATTTCATTTTGGACTATTTTCATTACTCCGTAGTTTGCATCAACAAAGACACTGTTACCGGGGGATTATAAAAAAAACATGAAGACAAGGAGTAAAGACATCAATAGTGCATGATTCGATTCTGGTGACGACCAAGCTTGCTTCTTAAATTATAAGTGGCATTTCTGGTTCAAAACATTTAGCTCTGTTAGTTTCTGCAGAGTTAAGACATAAAACAATACCTATATCCTCACAAGCCAGCCATGGGACAGACCGTATTCTGATGACGCGTCTTCAGCCTGCATAGCAAGTTGTATCCCAACATTATCGTTGTGCGGATACTTTTGTGCCGGTTATGCGGAGCTAGTGTCTTATCGTTACTTTTACTGGAGGATGTGTAACTGTCTCGTTTAATTAGTGTTATGCAAGGGCATCGACCGTTTGACCAGCCACAGTGGGGAACTGAGCAGAGCATAGAAAGTATAAACTAAAATCGGCAGTACAGAAGCCTGAAGGTGGTGTGATGATGAAGATTCTAGAGGTTCCCTGCACAGATCGACACATAATCATGCGAGAGTGATTAAAACAGCCGGATAGAATGACAGTTGACAACAACATCCTCGTCGGGCAACCCTCTCTGCTGTAATTATTTATTACCTAGCTAAATTTGTGGATTATGAAGAAGAGAGCTTACGATGAAGGGCTGTGAAAGTTCTCAGCATCACGTAATTGAGCACGTATAGACCGGCAACAAGCCCCAGAATCCCTAACCCAAACCAACTCCATGGCTTGTCCCCCAGCCACATCAGAACTCGAGCGTCATCTTGGTGCCAGGACGCTGTTTGTAGGTCTGTGATGTAGGGTTCCAGCTCCGAAGGGTCAACAACTAGTACATTCGGAGACGGCAGACTAGGCTGCTCCAGCAGATAGTTTTTGACACCTAGGGTTAGGAAGAGTGGCCCCGAAGAAATCATTATGACCGCATAGGGTAGCAGCCCAGCCCAAAGGCGAGTTCTACTATAAGAAAGCACCAGTCTTGAGATGACTGATGCAAAAGCTGGGTGTCTCGAAGATGATATCATAAAGTCGTTGGTTATGCCGGTGGGTAGTGTTGATTTGAACAACGCGTAGTGATTTGCTTCATGGGACTCGATTTGGTGTAAAGGAAAGGTTTGGTTACAAACCGTATCCATATCCAGATATATTCCACCATAGTGATAGAGTATTAAGTACCGGATAACATCTGCACGCTGAATTGGAAAAGGATAGTGATCCCAAGTACTGAGGAACCAGGGGTAGTGGGAAGCGATAAACTCGCGAGCCCGCTCATCAGTCCAGAGCTAGAACGAGAAAATGTCAGAACCAGGCGCATTTTTGTAAAACACGTCTATCCGGTTTGTGTCAAGAATATCTTTGAATAAGCCTACCTTGTATTCGAAATCAGAATATGCCTTGATGCAACTCTGTTGCGAGGAGATCCATACGTCTGGGACTGTGTCATTTGCACAAGTCTGGTGCAGAATTCGCGGTATTTTCTGTTCATCTAGCTGACGAGATGCTCCCATATCTGCTTGATGGTCAAGAGAGAATTGTTCCCCAAACAACTGTTGATTCCGGCGTAACAAAGTAATGAGTGGCTCGAAAGAATGGCACAGGAACCCAATGATCATCAAGTCAATCAGAAGAAGATATGCTGTCACTCTCCTCAACCTTGGAAGACCGAAGCGATTCTTTCCCCATTGTCTACGAGATGCTGATTTCCATTCCAGACCCTCCTCATCATAATGCGTTTTGAGTAGGGCAAGATAAGCCAATAAGCGGCGGAGGGGCTTCTGAATGTTCATCGTCCCGAGCTGTGCTGAAAGAGAGACGCGTGGCGGGGGCTGTATCTAGTTACTCTTCTACCTCTACAGGCCTCATGCGGCTCCAGATACTTACTTATAAATCAGAAAGAATCGGTCTGCGCATGTGTCCCTGTGTCTGTGACAGGACAAGCGTCGTCATCGTCCGGGAATTTCCCTTCTGGTGTCATCCCATCCATTAGCATTTAATTGGTGATACTATAATCAGAATAGAATTTGTCCAGGTGCAAGAAGGTTTTGATACGAGAGTGTCATTTACCCCTTACGCTGGATCCACTTAAGACCTAGAATTTACGACAGCTCCAATAATCCTAAAATGTACTAACCACGTGTTGCCTAGACATGTTCCATGGGTAATCTCCAATTCCTAGCAAAGGTAAGCCATCGGACCCATAACCACAGCTGACAGTTTAGCTACGACAGTGGTACCAGAGTTGCATAAAGCACTAGGGCAGATGTAAATTAATTGCATGGATTCACCTCTCATGTGGTTTGCGCTACGGATAGTTCTATCAACGTCGCGATTTATCCGTAGACACTCGACTTATTTCCATACATGTCTACAAGAACCCTCAATCATGATAAAATCTCAATGCTCGAGCTTTGCCAACAGCTGTGTTTCATTGGCATGACAAGTCGTATCCCCTCCGTGATTGTCCCCAGAACTAGCAACCTATGTAATACATTCTCATCAAACACTCTACTTGCGGTTAATCTCCATACGCTTCTTGAGACGGAAGGCAATTGCACGCTTTCGCGCAGTAGCAGACTGGGTGAAAGCACCAGAACCACCAAACGGACCAGCAGCAGCCCCGTTGCGGACTCGAACGATGCAGACGTTGTCAGCTCCTCCGACTGATCCCTCACAGGTCATGCCCTGGGGCATCTGAACCTTGAGTGGGAAGTCGGTGTTGGTAGCAAGAGAGAGGCCTTGGATGCCAAGTCCAGGGACATCCTGGGTAACCTCGGCGCTCTGGAAAGCTTCGGGATCAGTACCACCGGAAGTGGCGTCAATGTCAGCCGTCAATGGGCCAGCACCGTCTTGATTGACCTGAAAAATGTCAGTTGAGTCACAGTGTGCAGACAGAGGCCACTCACCTGTCTATAAGTCATGGTAACCTCGCCATCATCCGATGCCGTGGGCAAACCCGAGGAAGCACCATCTCCCGCAGTTGCCGCAACACTGGTTTCTTCAGGCGACTCATTCTTATCACCGCCGCCTCCACGGCCGCCTCCAAAGAGTCCACCTAGGAGGTTGCCCAACTGACGTTTCTGTCTGTTGCGACGATTCTGAGGCAGGTTCGAGAGGTCATCTTCGACGCCAACGCTCGCATCAGTGCCATTGTTGGTCGGGGCATTGGCACCGCCATTGCCCAGAAAGTTGGAAATCATGACCGATGCATCGACAGGACCATTACCCTGGGTCCTGCCCAGAGCGCTGGCTTTCCCACTGCGCATCTCGCGATCGCGAATGATAGAGGTATCGGCCTGAGAACCACATCTGTTGCTCGAGCAATCACGCGGAGTTCCGTCCGCAACTATAAGTGGTTGGTAAGTTTGTCAGATCCTGTCATGCGATGGAAGCCTACCGCTGAGACCAGGCATGGAGACACCGTTAGCTCCCTCGACGGAGAGAACAACCCCATGAGCAGAAGCCATGGTGAAGAAGGCGGAAAGAATAGCTAGAGAGTGCATTTTGAAGTTGATACCGGCAGAGGATTATTAAACTTGAGCTTGTTGAAAATGAGCCGCCAGGGCTAGATGAGGTTATGGTAGAATGGAAGTGAAGTTAAAATGATGCTGTTGTTATCGAGGTATGGTATAAGTTACTGGATAATCAGACTCTTATATAGAAGTGTTGACAGACTTGCCTTCTTGAGTCAACCTCCTCGGTTGTCGGCTCGGTATGAGCCCCTGGCGCTGATCATCAGTGGTTATCAAATCGCATCAGGAGAATTCCAACACCAGCCTCAGGTCTTTGATGCTGTCTGTCTCGATACTTCACAGCCACATATTAGTGAGGTTCAAGTATCAGAGCTGCGCTCATGTTTTGAAGTACCGGTGTTTCATGTTTGCTCGAACCCCCTAGCACCTAATGTGACACTACAAAATCATCCAAGACAGTCACTTGAAACATCAACTCTAACAATTCGGAGGATTCTTGGCTATTCTAGTAAATGCGATTGGCCTCTCAGATATGGCATATGTCTAGGGTTCTGACAACCACCTAAACACCAAGCTAACCCTAACTTGTGATTCAACATCATGTCGGCCGCTGGATATTATTAATAGAACGAACCTGGGATCTATACGCTTTTTACGATTGGGTAGATATGCTCTCGTTTACCAGAACAGAATTAGTCGCGAGCGCCTTCATCGCTTCGTTCATTTCGCACAATGAAACCGGAAACAAAGGATACAAAGAAGCCGCAGCTATAAGCAAGGTAAAGAATATTAACCGTATTACAGAGATTCGGCTACTGGGGTGGAGTTCTTCCTACTTTCTGTCATTTCTGTTTGCTAATATCTTGCTACACTTCTTATAATTCACTGTTGACCTGTTGCATTTGCTTGAGACTATTCGGTGTTGCTGGAGTTGCGGAGATTGGAAACAGAAAAGTTTCCGCGAAGTCAAATCAATAAACTTTAAACATCATGAATTGCTTTTTACCGTCTAAGAGCCATTGAGTTTTAAGCCCTTGATGACAATCCATGTGCACCTCACCTTTCGGCCGAGTGTCGTGCAGTGTTCACTCCATAAGCGTCTTGAGACTGAAACATCTAATTAGCGCTCTGTTTTGACAACGTTTCACCGAAGCATTCTGGACCTCTCCTATCATAGCTTCATTGGAAACAACAGAGAGTGAGAAGTCATGCATTAATAGCGAGGTTCTGGAGAAAGAAATGATTGCATATTCGCCAAGCGTCACATAAACTACCCGAGGTCGTAGGGCATTAGCTGTATCAGATTCTAAGGTTTTGGCTATAATTGCGAGTTCTACTATCATTAATGCAGCCGGCTATACCACGAGAGGGCTATACAAGAATGAAACGTCACAGAATGCGTTATCAAGCCCGAATGGGACAAGAATGCGAGTTGACTCAGTTTCCAGTATCGTCAACACCTTCAGCCTCGACAGCATGTACTGAGATAATGTATTGCGGACAAGAGTGATAACTTGTCGAGTGAAACAGCCATTTCAGAGACCAATAAAGATGATATTGAGACAAAGACCTGTGACGCTCCAACTTGGCCAAGCAAGTGAACATTGGCCAAGGCATTTTACATGAAAAGAATAAAATACATTGTTCCGGTTCGAGGTTTCGCCATACAAGATGCCACAGCCTCTATTGACAGACCTTTAACTAACCCATATTGATAGGGTCATGGATAGGATCAACACCCTTTGCCACTCCAATGCGAGCCTCAAACCAGAATCGCAGTCTCTCAACCAAAGCCCGATCCTCCATGAACCGTGCAAAATCCGTCGGGTTAGTAGTAGTCTCGTTTCGAAGATCCGGGAAGCCCTTGGGGGCAGGTACATCGCGGCGAACAGACCAAGTGCCAACAGATTCCTGATATTCAGGGCTGAGGATGAAGTTATGAAGAAGTTTGGCTCCCTCGAGGTGAGGGGCGTCCTTGAGGATGCCAGCACACTGTGCCCAGGATACGTATTTACCGTGCTTCGGGTGTGAGAACTCCAGGGGCTCGGATTCACCAAAGCCTCCGCCAGCGGCAAAGAATGCTGCCTCAGTGTAGTTGCTGCCACGGGCAATAGAGGCGGGAGTTGCGGTGCCACGAACCCATCGGGGATTTTGCTTGAGGAGCGCTTCGAACCAAGACTCTCCATACTCTTGCATGCTGTAGAATGGTGAGCTCCCATCAGTAACTATCTCATGGTAACAATACATACATAAGATAAAAGGCAAACAGAACGGCATCGTCGTCGTTTGGGTAAGTCAGAACAAGCTTGTTCTTAAATTCAGGACGAAGCCAGTCAACGTACTCGACAGGTGCCTTGATTCCCTGAAGCTTTTCCGTGTTCCAGCCACTCGACCAGAAGAAGATATAGACGCCGTACCAATAAGCTGTGCTATCCTTGAAAGCGGCCTCAATTTGATCAAAGCCTTTTGGCGCGTAATTAAGCAATGCACCCTCCCGCGCCCAACGGGGATAGTCGTGCAAGGTCTGCAAAATGACACTGTCGACGTAGACCGACTTTGCACCTGCTGCGAGCTGTTGGTCTAGCCTGGCATCGTGATACTTGGATAGGTCGACGGTGATGTTAAGCTTCATGCCTGGGAAGCGTTTCTCGAAAGCCTTCTTCAACCCAGCTTGTCGATTGACCTTATCTCCACCGTGCCAGACGGTCACAGTGTCTCCCTCTTTCAGGGCTGCCTTATAGATCTCATCGAGGGTTCTGGTCTCGGTTGTGACCTTGTTATTGAATCCTAGGACTTGATCGTATCCCACAACGGAACTAGCCAAGGAGACAATGGGCAGGAAAGAAAGGCGCATGCTGGTTTGGAATGAAGAGTTGAAGATGTTTTGTTTTTCTTTGCTTCTTTCGACAGATCAGATGCTGGAACGAGGAAATATATAGTAAGTTTTCGTTGTAGCGTTATGTTGTTATTGCAATAATTGTAGGTATAATGCTGCGCCAATACACAGTCGGATAAAGCGATGCCCACGACTAAACCAATGATAAGGGCTGCAGCTGTCTCCAGTTTCTACAGATTATCCAATCTTTCTCGCTGCTGATTAAGAAAGCGCGCGGGTCGGAATGTGAGTGGGATAAATAAACGGATCCCACACATATGACATACTAATCGCTTTCTATCGTCTCTTTCTAGAAAGGTCCAGGTATAGCTTAACTTCATGACGAGGTTCTGTTATAACTGTCACTGAGAGTGAGGCCCGTGTTGCTTTCTATGAATATTTTACAAACATCCATCAAATAATATGATGTTGTACATATCTCGACGAGATATATCCAAGTTGGGTAGACAGTTTGTTATACGCGATTCGCAAAGTGGAAGAAGAGAAATCCTTCTCACATGTCACATTGATTAACGAGATCCGAGAACACAATAAGTTGAGGTCACGCATGACAAACAATGTTATTCCATAGTTTAGCTAATCATAACCACTGATGATCGTCTCCATCCAAGGCGGTTTCACCGTATTTACGTAGGCAGTGCCTTTGCCATATTCACACTCCGACTTCATTGCTTAGGCAAGGGTTTTTTCGCTCTTCTCAATTATTTGAGGAGGACGGGGGATATTCTTGCGAAGGATGTAGCGCTTGAAGATATAAGGGAGCCAGACCTGGGTCTCATGAGAGAGGAAACTCTTGGTAGGGACGGAGAAAACCTCTGTATCCAGTGTTAGTGGCTGAACTTGATTCAAAGTGTTATTACAGTGGAAACTTACGATCCAATTCCTCAAGTGTCATCTGCTTAGTCTCACGAACAAAGCAGAATATCATGCCCCACGCAATAAGGTTGAGCCCGGCATAGAAGCCAAAGGCTCCGGTGGGCGTCATGACAGTGTTCATGCGAGGGAAGGTCAGGCCAAGAACACCAGCAAAGGTGTTGTTGATGCAGACAGCCCAAGCCATACCCTGCTCTCGCTGAATGGTGGGGAAAACCTCAGCGGAGTACTGAAAGGCAACAGGCCCCTCGCCGAGACAGTAGGCGATGGTGAAGAGATAGACAAAGAGAACAACGGGGCCAATGTTGGCCGCACGATTTTCGCTGTTGTTCAAGAGAGAAAGTCCGCCAGCCAAAAGGAAGATGCACATGAATGGAAATGTGGCTAGAGTCAAGAATCGGCGTCCCTTGGTATCAATCAGGAATAGTGTGGGGATAGTGAAGATGACTTGAATGGCTCCATACCCCAAGGAGGCATACAAGGCCTGGTCGTGGGTGTAACCGGCGCGTCTGAAGATACTGGAACTGTAAAAAGAGATGATGTTGATACCACACATCTGCTGGGCCAACATGACAGTGCTGGCACCGTAGTTGGCTCGTCGAATTCTAGGAACAGCGAAGCAGTCCCAGAGACGGGCGAAGTAACCAGCGCCAGCATTCTCGCGAAGCTCCTCATGGTAGATAATGTACGAGTAGTAGTAATCGCGCGCACCAATAATGGGATGGGCTCTGAGCTTAGCCATGGAAACGAATCCGTCGGCGACGCGACCATGCTTCATCAGCCAACGAGGGGACTCAGGACAGAAGTAGATGCCTATAGCAAGTACAAAGGCAGGGATAAAGGCAGAGCCGAGTTCAAGTCTCCAGGCGATGTCGCCGATATCCTTGACGATAACATTGGCACAGAAACCGAGGAAGATGCCTTTCTATTGTCAGCGTTATCGACTAACAAGAAAGTGACTGAGTGGAACTTACCGATAACGACCCAAAGTTGCCAGAACATAACGAGAGCACCTCGGATTCGAGCAGGAGCCATCTCAGCAGAGTAAATAGGCACGGTAGCGTTCTTGGCTCCAATACCAATTCCCATCACGAAACGGATAGCAAGAAGCTCTTGCCAGTTCTTAGCAAACCCAGAGGCGATAGGGGTAGCGACTAAGCAGCAGGCTGTGATGAAAATCTCTCCGCGTCGGCCAAAGTAGTGGTTGAGAGGGTCGACTATGAAAGCACCACTGGAAGAGATATGGTTAGCCAACGTCAGTGCATGGCGGAAGAGCTGTCAGGCCTACATCAAACCGGCAGTCAGGAAGATGATGGAGTTGATGATACCGACAATCCACTCATCTCGTCCTTCGCCAGCGATACCGAACTCCTGGGGGAATGAGAGGTTAGCACCATTGGCGCCTGTCTGATCCCAACCCTGAGTAGCAGCACCGACGGCACAGAGACCGATTGAGTACCACAGCATTTTAGAGCCGTGCCATTTGTGATCCCTCTCGTAGATAAGAGCAGCACGTTCGTCATCGAGAAGGTCCATTGATTCGAAGCTGTCGGGGTCGCGAGCAACTAGGGCGGCTCGACCGAAGAGGTCGACATGCTCGGGCATGCCATTGGTCTCAGCAAAAGCGCGGGCATCAGCGGCGACTTCCTCGCGAGATTTGCTCTGCACGATGCTCGTTAGTAGCTGCAAGGGAAATTGAGCTGAGCAGGTGGTAATTGCTGACTTGGAGAGGGTTCTCAACAATGTTGAGAGCAACCGAGCGGCGGCGACCGGGAGCAGAATTCTCTAGAATCTCTGCACCTCCCTTCTCGGCTGGAGGAGTAACAGTCTTGTCATCGTGTGAGCCACCATGGCCAGGGGAAATATCCTTGTCGTCCATGACGAATTACCGAGTGCAAGTCTGTAGGTAGGCAATAGCAGGGCTAAGAGGAGAAGACACCGCTGGAAATATGTCAAGCAACACAACACGTCGAGGAAATATTGAGGCTGTATATATATATCCATATATAAGCTTAAATTTAAAGCCCGGAGTTGGCAACCTTCGGGGGTCCGACTTGGCAACCCGAAGCCACCCTCCCTTGCCAAGCCTAGGCAGCAAGTTAACGGTCTTGGCCGGCATGATATCACCTCGCGCCAAGTACGTTGGAGATACATGCAGTGCTACCCCATGGGATGGATCAGCGCGGAGAAAGGTGGAATTATTGGTTCGGGGGGCGGTGGGTTAAATTGCAAAGGGCGGATCCGGCGTGGGACCACTATTCATGTGCAGTACTTTTGCGACTTTGCTGACACTGATTTTTAACTGTTTTAATCAATCACGTATTATTGGTTGCTCGAAAATAATTAATTGCAGTGTAATGAGGGATATCTATCTACGAGGACAGATGAATGAGATGAGATATGTATGTACGATGAGATGAGATATTTCTGCGGAGAAAAAGTGGCTTTAGGCAACTAAATTCTTCTTGGATTTCTTAACTCAAAACCAAGCTTTTCCCTCAATATCCCCGCTTACCCCACACACAAGCGCTTGATAGGGACTAGCGATATTAACCGCCAGCTCTTGGCTCATCCTCAAAGTCTCCACTTGAGACCATGATCCAATCATCCACATGTTTATTTCACTGCCTGTTCGTTAGATCAGGGATTTAATCCGAGCTTTGGGAAATAACGGGCGTCGAGCCATCTGAAGTGAAGAATACGGGTGCCCACGAGTTAAGTAATGAGACAAAGTTGGTGAGATAATTGGGATTCGGTTATCTCGGTCAGTCAGTCAATGTCATGTTGAAAATTGTCAAGATCAGCTGGTCTTTCATCTTTTGGTGTCGGTCAATATTACACACCGTACGGTTTTAACATCAAACATGATAGTGATGTACAAGTGACCCCAACAGTCTCGGAGATGTCTTCAGCTTACTGTTGACCAAAACGGTAATAGCCAGACTGCTGCACCCTAAAACAGAGACATCATTTCAAGTGAGGCTGATCTGAGAACATCACATTTCTGGACAAATATTGAACTTACAAAGACAGGGCCAAAAAGTGATCGCTAAAGAGAATTTATGCCAAAATCCACCCAATCCTTCAGGTAACTATCCGTATATTACTTTAGGATATAATCAGCCTTCCTTGGGATATGTATTTCATCGCGTAACGCGGCCGACATGTCTCCACCCAAACGAACCCATCGTGGTCTTCAAGGGCGGGTTACATCAGAAAAATGAAACAGGTCCTTGTCTGCATGTTTGTAAAATTCCTGTTTCCGCCGTTGTTCCCGGTCAGCTGCAATCATCCGTCTTCACACGTGAGACAACAATACGAAGAGCAACCAACAGTCATTTCAAGGTCAATTGAGATTAATAAGAAACCCCCAGTGGAACAATAGCGCTACATCAGAACCAATTGTGGAAAGGTGTTGGATCCATCCATGCTTATTCTTGTTGGTCTTGCATGCCAGAGGCCGGATCCTGCAAATCCGGGGCGATCGCATGCACTGTCTTGAAGTATTCGGTCCTATGGCTAGCCGGCGTTGCGTTGATCGGCGGCTCGTCTTCCTAGATATATTTATTCATCATACAAATATCATGCTCACGGGCCTTGCGAAGTCAACAGTTTAGACACAACATCTACGCAGGATCTCTTGACTATTAACTCCTGGCCTTTATTTTAAGTCATTAATTCTACTCTATAAGTTAATATGTAACGCCTTCAAGTTTGATATATCATATGACATAAATAAGACGTGCTTGCGGCGGACCGTTGTTTATAGTTCAGGTGGCTATAAAAAATACCCTAGACCAGCTAAAGTGCTGGGAGTGCTGGGCCTATAACCCTAGGCCATAGCAAAACAAAGAGGTGACTTAGGTGGTGTGTGAAGTACCTGAACTGGCAATCTCGATGTTGATCTGCACGCATTCAAATGTATGGACTTTCGCATTTATCCACCGGACATATGCCAATGAAATGGTGAACCCAAAGTTCTGTTCAATTATGAGTTGGTTAGCCGGTACCCACTTCATGGTCTTCAATACCGGATCCCCAACCCTGATTCGAATTCCAGTTGAAGAAATGATATATCATTCTTCTGTTCGTGCCATTGAAAGGGTACTATCAGCTATGTCTTGAATGAAGAATTCAATATAATTTGTGTAAATGAAAGGATATGCATCCTTCTACATCATGCCAAGTTGGCGTCTCTTATACAAAACATCATGGATGGGGAATCGCCATAACAACTGCCTTATATCGTGTTTCTGTTCGTTCCATGTTTCCTAACCGGCAAATCTCCACCCCTCTGGCTCGCAAGCTGCGTCTTCTGCCGCCTTTAGCGCTTTGTTCTTCTTAACCACATACCACTTGGTGACCAGGACGAAAATTACGACGAGACCACAGCCTGCGATGATAGCACCACCGCCAGTCTGATAATAAGGTTCTTGGTTGCGGAGGAAGAAGTATGGGGTGAACCAGTGGGAAACAGACGAGACGCAGTTGGCGTAGGCAATCAGTGCTGCACGCTTTGTACGAGGGCGAGGGACCACGGTGGTCTCCCATGAGATTTGAATCTGCAAAGCAGTCAGCACGTTCACTCATAGAGTGAGACGACTTACGTTGAGGCCAACAAAGGGGCCAATGACGAGAAGGATCATACAGAAGTATCGAGAACCAGCATTGAGAGTTGTGATCATAACAACGCAGCCAACCAGGGTCAGGAGGATTGGAACAATGATGTGCCAACCATGCTCCAACCTTCGACCGGAAGACCACGAGATGACCAATGTTGCAAGGAATGCAATAATGGGCGGAGGAGCCTGGATGAGGTAGGTGGTTGTGCCTGAAAATCCAAGGGTGGCAACGATCTGTGCAGTGTCGTTAGCGACTAAACAGTTGAGGGATGAATAAGGCTCACCGAAGGGAAGAAGTCCTTGTAAGACTGTGCAATAATGAAGCAGAAGTGAATGGTGGCAAAGAGGTGTGAAAACGGATCTCGGAAACATTGCCAAACACCAGCCCAGTAATCACCAGAATCGTCCTCCGAGATACCGCCGGCGGAAACAGTCTGACGGTATTGAGCCATGGCGGCTTCTTCTTCGGTGATGAAATATGTGCCAGTTGAGTCTGGAAAGTTTGGAATAAACCAGAAGCTCACTAGAGCAACAACAATACTAGCGGCACCTGATTTGTCAGTCACATTCATGGTAGGCTTCAATGACAGTAGACCTACCCTCGATGAGAAAGAACTATTTCCAGGCTCTGAGATTTGCGACGCCCTCCATGTTGGTCAAAATACCAGCTGCTAGAAGACCCGAAAGCGCTTGAGATATGGTATTTCTAGCATGCCAGATGCCCATCCGCAGGGGAGATTCGTGTTTCGTATACCAAGACGAAGTCATGAGTGACACAGCAGGGACAAATGGACCCTCAGTGAAGCCTACAACGAAGCGGCATAGACAGAAGCCCCACCCTCGAGTAACAGCAGGCATGCAGATAGTCACGCCAATTCATTTGGAAATATTACATCATTAAGCTTTGAAGCCATGACATGGCTTGAAAGTTTGGCTATTTCCCCCCTTATTCAGCTCGTCTTGCTTTGCTTCAACGATGGCGCAGATACTGCTCCACGACAATACCATTCCACTGTTTGAATGTTTCCCTCCAAGCTATCCGTGATATATAAAGTCTTATGCTCCAGTCCCCCGAAGCAACAGTTTGTCAGATTAGTTCCAGAAGATCCACTCACGATGCGAGCTTTGGGTACACCGTGAGTGTCAACCACAAAGATAGATCCGAGACTTGGATGGCAGATGAACAGGTTCCCCTCTTCATCGAGCGTGAGACCATCAGGGCCAGAATTTCCGAAAGACTGGAAGAATACGCCTGCCTTGGATGTTGTGCCATCAGGGTGTAGAGGCAGGCGCCAGACTTGATTTGCCCTAGTCATGGCTACGTAGAGGAAGCGCTCATCTCGCGATAGCACTAGACCATTGGGCGATGGACCATTGTCGAGAAGAGTATCCAGCTTTCCCTCGGGAGACAGACGGTAAACACGGCCTGTTGGATCGGTCATTCCGGTTTGGCCTTGGTCAGTGAAGTAGAGGTTCTCGTGTGAGTCAAAAATCAGATCGTTCGGGCCTTTGAACCTTTCAAGGTTCTTCCTAGTCAGCTTTGGTTCTATCTTGCCTAACTCGGGATTAAATAACAGTATTCCCTGTCAAAACAGTTGGTCAGATTGATTAAGCATTGGCCATAAGTAATATCATACCTGTTTATAATCGGCAACTAGCAGGTCTCCTTTAGCAGTTCCAACGAGACCATTTGGTTCCCCATCCCAAGTACAAGCGACTGAAACATTCATGTGGCCATCCATCTTAAGGATACGCCCATAAGGGATATCCACCACATACAGGTTTCCAGCCCTGTCGACAACTGGGCCTTCAAGAAAGATGTGCTGGAACGACCCTGCAAATCCCCCACGCCATTCTGACTGTTGACCGAGGCATCGCTTATCATCGGGGATGCGGGCATAAATATCTGCCTTAATTACGGGAGGTGGTGGATAGAAATTCATGCTGTGCCAGGGAATCTCTTTTGCAAATCTTTTCAAGTATTGCAGAGAGGATAAAACAAGACCACTTGATATTTTAAGGGTTGGGGTTTGGTCTTCTTTCGTTGTAACCCATCTTTGCGGAAGAAGTCCGATAGCTTATATGCTGATATTGACCTCAAGGGGCCTGCTGTAAGCGCCGTCTTTACCAAAAAGGGCCCATGGCATAATCTACCTTCTTTACTTAATCCTCTAGTATTCGAGGTCATTGTAAACACAATAGGCCTAAATTATACACTGACTAAGATACTAACTTTAAGAGAATTAAATACAATACTATTTATAACTCTAATATAGTAAGTTTTTTTTTATTATATCTTACTATTAGTAAGTTAGATAATGACTTTTTAGCTATGCTTTTATACCTATATATTTCTACGACTAAGGGAAGCGACACGCGTCCAGAGTGGCGCAATTAAATTTCCTGCACATCTCCCTATGTAATAATCGGTCCCTATGGTGCAGGTCGGTGGGGTTGGGCTAGTACTACCAGCCTGTATGCCTTGTGGTATGCCTCGCTGAACTGATTTTGTCAGGCACAGAAGCTATGTCACAGAGGACAGGACAGGGGCCCTTTCTGGCGGATGGCTACGGTTAAGAGGATTGCTGAAGCGACTGAAGCCTCTCCGTCGACCTTCCTTCGAGAGCCGTTCACGTATGTGGGATCTGGTCGTCGATGGGCTTGAAGCGGAGCAGGATAAGTCAAAAGGTTCTTGGGTGGTGTCTCTCGATGTACCGCAGGAGAGCTTTGGGGAAGAGAATGAGAGCAGTACGCTCTACTACATGCCAGCGAGAACATACACTCTGGGGCAATTTAGGCCTCATGAGGAAGCATTGTTGTTCAAGGTAGTCGATGCCGGAAAAGCTACATATAGGTGTATCGGTCTGGCAAGAGGATCAAAGAGGGACATCGGAGACGTGTTAACCTCGAATGCAACTGACGAGAATTTGCTACCATGCGTAGAGTACAAGGATGGGCTTCATTCAATACTTGTCGTATAGAACGCATGAATACATTCAATCTGATATAAATAGCATCACATAGTCTGATCGTGGTGACAAGTCATACAGGGAACTCGGGTCACAACGGACTCTATGTAATTCGCGGGGAAGTAAAGCCTTGTGGCGAAATTTATTCATCAATATCATGTGTCTTATAGGAAACATATATTGACAATCCAGAGCTGTAAATCAGAACATACACGCTCTTATACGCTCCCACGTTGGCCAAACCTTGTTATCAACGAACGCTTGGTTGTTCATTCCGGCCAGTCCCCGCCGATAGGCAATCCATGTGTGCTGATTGTCGTCAATTCCGACCTTGTCAGAGCGAGCCATAACATTATCAACCCACTTATCGCAAAGTGCCTCTTGTTCATCTCTCAAGGTATTGGCTAGTAGCTCCATGTCCTCAATCGCTTTCTCCTCTCGTCTAAGAAGTTCCCATACAAAACGAACCGCAGTGTTCAGCCTGACGCGGACGACTGTTTCCTAGAAATCCCCAGAACAGTCTTGGCGATTCACTGGCATAGCCTTTCCAGCTTCGAACAAGGACAAAAGGTTGATAGGTGATGATAGGTGAGCCTCATCCCCTGTCTTCACCAGCAGCACGCCATTTCTTGATCAGCCTCAACTTCCTTGTATAAGAGGTAGTCTTGGTGTGCTTGCTAAGTAGGACCTGGTTGAGTATCTACCAATGCCTGGCCATCAACAACAACGTATAACGCGCGGAAGAGATGACGCATAATGTAACCATGACTGTACGTTGGTGCTTAGTACCGGCCCGAACTGGCTTTGTTTAGTGCTTTGCGAAAGTTCTGCTTCTGAGCTTCGCGATCTTTCGTATGCGTAGAAATCAACAAAATCGCCTTCCATTGTCAAGGTCTACTGACAAAGATCTTGATGATATTCTGAAAGTTGTGTAAAAGTTTGAGGGCCGCTCTCCGCCATCCCCCCTGGTGCGGTAAACAAGCTGTGCCGCTGGAAGATTGGTCTCCCATTATGTAGATGCAGCCACTCGCGGGAAAGGTAACAGGCGATAGATCGAGCATGACGAAAAGGAACGGACATGGTTCTCAGAATAGTCATAGACAGGCAAGCTTCGACCAGTAAGAATTTACTGATTCAATAAGAACGAAGATTGATAGTTTTAAATTTTTTGTCAACCTAGACTTTCATAATGGCAACGCTCAAAAGCGCTATGACAGTAAAGTGGGGTTTCTTTGTAAACACAATGTGAAGAGTTATACATCACGCTAACAAAAATATAATAACTTCACATCAGAGTTATTGATGCTGTGTGCTGACCTTATGATCCAACTGAACAAGGCAAAAAAGAGTGGATGTAAGGTACGGTTAGAATCATAAGGGCCAGGGTACTAGAATTCAAGATATAACACAGCACATAACGCAGATATTCGGCTTGTTGGCATTGACTAATGTAGGATAGGAAAACCAAGCTTTCAGCCACAATTCGTTAAGTGCTTCCCCATCGACTATTACTTTCACTATACAGATATGTTATGAATGGGCCTGAATCAAAAGTCCAGAAGCATTTGACGTTTTGGATTCGCCTAGTTGCTAACTTTTGTGGAAGCTCGGAACTAACTATACAAAGGGGGAGAACAGGGTGGATTCGCCTTTGACTGAGCATGGGATTAACCGATGCCATCCTTTTTGATATTTACTATGTCAAGTTTAGCGATTTATTCATACGACCACACGTGGGGAAAATTTCCAACTCACCGATTGTCTCTGTCTTCGGGAATGGTGAGTTAGACTATCGACGCAGTCCAGATTAGGCGGTCCTGCTCGGCCAAACGGAGCAGGATGGAACAACCTCGGTAATAGGCTCGATAATCAGCAGATGTGTAAGAAGAGTAACGACACCAGTGTAAACAACCCAGTCCATGATGTTCTGCAAAAGGCCGATCTTTACATGCAGACCGTAGGTTGAAGCAACTGCGGCACGTTTATAGGATCCTTCACACCTGGTATGCCGTGATTAATGATGCCACTTGCTGTCTTCCCGCTCAAATCATTCGATTAGTTCAAAATGCCGGCATAGCCGATTTGAGGGGCAAAACATAACGTGATAAGCATGCGCCGTAATCAACCCCACAAATTCACAATAATCGAGTTTGGGTATCCAGAATCTTGCTGACCTGTCTTACCCTAGAGCTACACAAAGATTCTACTACAGCACAATATCGGGCGTGATAGAGACTTGTACTCCTCGACTGGAACAAGAAACCACCCAGCTGATTGCTGTCGCAATTGAAAAGTCATCAGAGCTGGATGTCATTTGCAGTTGAGCTTTCAGTTCATAACGAGAGACTAGTAGATATATACATGTTTTATCTTTGATAATTAAGATGTGAATATCGTTAGGCGAAACGGGACATGAATGTGTCTCTCAGCTCAAATGGGCGCTCCGTCGGACGAGGCAAGTTCTTAGTAACATCCTGATTAACAATCACAACAATGAGTGTGCTGTCCTTGGCCCATTTGAAGGCCTGGATCAGATCGTCAGAAGTGTCCACAAAGAACTTCTGCTTGTAGGGAAGACTGCCAGCTAGAGATAGCAGGTTACTGGTGCTGATCGGGATAGGCTGATTTCCAGTCGAATATTGAGTGCCGGTGTGAATTACCACATGGATCAACTTTTCCGAGGCTTGAGCGGCCAAAACAGACACATTGCCTAGGTGCATCAAGAACGAACCATCTCCTTCTACACAAATAACACGGCCTTTATACTGGCCAACGTGGACTCCATAGGCGAGAGAGTATGTGTGACCCATGGCACCAATGGACAAGAATGCATGAGACAGATCCTCATTTCTCTCCTTGCGAATCATATAGATCTCGCGAGAGATTTCGCCAACGGAGGATACAGTGACATCAGATGGATAGAGCCGTTTAAGAACAATGCGAATGGCGTGTCCTCGCGTTAGAGCGCGATCATTTTGACCTAAGCGCCAATCTTTCGGTCTGGTCGTGTGCTTGGCGATATTTGTAAGACTCGGTTGCCAAACCCTGTTGTTTTGACCATTCTTAGGGAAGTAGGTAGCAAACCTGTTGTCGGGGATAACAAGAGCCACAGGTGTATTGCCTTTCCTGGCGATCTTGATGAGCCGTGCAACAGCACTTGTGGTCTCTTCAAGAGTGTTTGGCAAGATCTCGTAGGGGAATTCCCCGGCCTCGAGAGTCTCCAGGGTGCGAGGGCCAGCCAATAGGTTCTCTGGATCGTCATTCTCGCCCTGCTTTCTTCCCCAGCCGACCATGAGAAGCATTGGGATTCCAAACACTTCCTTGGCTGCGAGTGATTGAAGAGGATTGAGAGCATTTCCAAGGCCCGAGTCCTCCATGTATGCCACAGCAAGCTCCTTGGTGGAAAGATAGTAGCCAGCAGCCAGACTGATGGCAGCTCCTTCACTCGCCGTGACAATCTGCTCTGGGGACTTCTTTGTGGCATACAGATATGCCAGAAACCCTTTCAAGCAGGAGGCAGGGACTCCAAAAGCATGGGTGATGCCATTGTCGACAAGAGCTTGCTCATAAAAAAGCTGAGGGTCAAGTGTAGCCATTGCAACGGTGACTGGAATTATTCAAAAGCTATGATGATGATTGAGATTGAAGTTCATATAGTGAATATTCACATTGATTGAAAGTTCCAAGTTTACATGTACAAGTTTGAATGAATGTCAGATATCTTAAACCAGGGCCATGCTCGGTATATTTAAGTTTCTTCCCCTCACAACGTCAGACCACCAACATCACGAGACCGGGATTACTCTGTACAGGCCTTGCTGCAAACTTACTAACTAGGTAATCCGCCACGAACGCCAGACCCGCAAGTCGGGTGATACATTTCTGTTCTGGGAACCGATACTTCAATACGTACTTACTCCGCAATACCTTCACTTCAAAGGTCCGATGCAATGTAACCATGATGTTATTGAAAATACGTGGGCCCATCTGTGAGCACATGTTGGAGAAAATGAACGCACATTGTTGAAGCCAGCCAGTTTCATTTCTATTCACGGCAACTAGGGCATCTCAAACGGTGTGATTTATCTTCGAGTGGAGTGTTGAGACGTAACAGCCGGTGATGCAAGGATGTCACCCGCACACTTTGACAAGTCGAGAATCACATCATCTTGCGGAGAAGCTTGAACTAGCTTTCATATGTGACCTATCACACGCCTCGAACACTACAAGACGCCGATCCAGACTTTCGGTGACCGAGGTAGCACGAGCGAATATGATTCTATTCATGCTTTATTCTCGTGTCACTTGCCTGCAAGATTGCCCGGATCAGCCAGCTCATGAAGCAAATTTCTAGCAGTAAAATAGTGACAGCATCAAGGGTGTTCTCGTCGAAGCTAATATGTTGCATGTTATTAGTTGAGGGTGCTACGGACAATAGTCAAGCCTGAGAACAGATATAGGCTGTCTGGAAATCTGAACCCAGTTGGTGCGTAAACCTTGCGATATATCTTATGTTGTTACCTATCTTCTTGTGCTAATTAAATAGTTAAGTTTAATATTACCTCTGAGATGAAAAAAGCATCCTCTTACATATACACATACTTACTACCCGTGTAATAAGCATATGCGGCATGCCAGCTTCACAATTTAACTTCAGAAGCAGGCCGAACTCATTTAACTATTTTCCAGCTTCATTGATATGAGTTCTACCTGTACTTTGCCATCGAGTGTCTATACATATTCTGCAATTAATTAATATTGACAGGTTGATAATGATGGAATCAACCCCGCTAATTAATAAGTCTATATTTTGAGTTAGCCAGCCTGCGGGGACCCCGCTCCGGGGGAAGAAAGGATAAAACTGTATGTATGCCTTGGGGCTAGACTGGAAAGGGTTAAGGATTAACAGTCTTAGACAAGGGACTGCCTGACTAATGGCGACCTGTCTACGCATGGCAACTGTCCTTTACACGACGCCTTGTCTGGATCGAGATCCAGCCATTAACAGTTATACCATATTATTTCAATAAATTATCCACGCCTCGTAGATACCTCTAGCTGCAATATTAGCCGATAATTAGTTATATCAAAGTTAAGAATTTTACTGATTTTATTAAAGATAGTACTGCGCAGTATAATTAGCTAGAATATAGCCAGTGGTATCTACGAGGCGTGGCTAATTTCTTAAGTTGATACGGTCGTTCTATGAAAGCATATGTTTCAGCAATCATATATATGAGTTCAGTGTGCGTACGTAAGGAACCTACTTCATAGAAATGTGTGATATTACGTAGCCCAAGTTCTTGATTGATCTAGCAAACACACTTCATTTGTGTTGGGTGCCGTGATTTTGGTAAGACCGGCTCACTCATCCCGACGTATCTATGAGGAGCCTCTTTTTTGTTGAGTGGAAATTTATAAAATGGTTTTTGAGATGGTACCAGTCTTACAGGCCATTAGGAAAATAATGCAATCAAACAACGACTTACAGCAAGATTCAAGGTCTTAATACCTACTCTGGCACAAATTATGTACAACAGCAGTCACGCCATTTACTTGTCCTTTTCGTCATGATGGGTGACCCCGTTTTGTTCACTGTGTTGATACAGACGACCAAGATCACCATCAACCTCGGATTAATTTCATATGGAGAATTGGTGTAACGAACCTTTACATGCATGGGATTGTACTATCGGTTGAAATACACGCCAGCAAATATGGGAACCAGAAGGCGTTGCAGGCAGGGATGGCGCACTGTGACAATATGCAATAACTTGTTTGATATCTCAGTGTTGAAACCAGATATGCACTGTACTTTAACCCGAACGGGTTAGGTGTCTCAAAATCTGTCACTTTTCCCATCGGGAGAGGCGTCATTTTTGACATCGCAAATCCCTCTCTTGCAAACAACGCTTGAAGCAAAGAAGCTCCCCTTTCCTCTCTCGAAAGCCTCTCTATCTCTGGATTGTTTAAGATGCCTCTCATCGACGCCGATACACCACCAACCTCCACTGACGACACTCACTATGTTGTCTATTTCGCCTCTGGCGAGCCCTCCTGGTGCCCTGATTGTCGCGATGCACTCCCTGCCCTGAATGCGGTCTTCGGAGACGACTCCTCGCCTACTGCACACATCGTGCGGGTGGGTTCGCGCGAAGAGTGGAAAGGAAACCCCAAGAACAAGTACCGCAATGCGCCTTACAACGTTGATGGTGTGCCTACTGTTGTCAAGGTTAAATATGTAAGTTTAACGAAATTCCATGCATTAAGTTATTTAATCTGATTGGGGACCTGCAGGGTGAAGAAATTGGTCGCCTTGGTGATGTTGAGAGCCAGAATGAGTCTGATCTTCACAAGTTGGTGAAGCTGTGATTGGCGAAGAAAAGGACAAGGCAATCGTATCTGAGGCTTTTTTGGTGAAGTCAATTTTCACAACAAGAAGCCTAGAGTCGCCATTAATAAGAGACCCGGCACAAATATTACACAGCCCGGCCTTTTAAGATCTGTGCCCAACTGCAACAGTTACCTACTTTACCTACTGAAACTCAATGACGTAGCTTCCGATTGCCCCTGTCCGTCAGGTAGGTTGGCACCTTGCGAACACGATAACTAGTACCAATTGATAAGTGAATGAAACACCAAAAAGATTCTCTTCTTCTATTACTAATAGTGGTCCCTTGGTTTCTATACTCCTTATCATTAACTAACAATACATAGCCTAGATGTACCTGCAGCACAATGCCCGCTGATCCATTTGTGCCCAACAGGGCTATGCTAAACGGGATACGACTATCGGTGACACGGACAGACATAGTTAGGACCAGGCCAGGCGAAGCGACCACGAAAGGGGGCTCAGCCTCTTCGGCTCACCGTTTAACAAGGCAATAAATTATTAACTGTCTATTATCCGTATAGTGAGTGTCTTTTACCGTGAGTGATTTATGTCTGAAAGTCAAGGGTGAACTCTGAACCTTATTCACAGATACACAGCCCCCTTTATTAGCTAACTGTGCACACTGATTGGCTTACGCGTACCTTTAAAATTTTCCCAGTGTCCAGACTCTTAGGTCGTCTTAGCAAACTACATTTCACAGCCCCTATGAATTCGGATCTTGCCTTGCCATCAGTGCACCGTTTCTCAAAGGGGCAGTGCATCAGTTTGTACCTTGTTGCCAGGATAACAAGAGCGATGTAATTGAGTTGGACTTAATGGAAATTTGATCAGTCGATTGTGACAAGAAAGGAAAGAAAATAGACGAACATAAGCTTATGGATCAGCCAGTTTGCTGTTATGCTGCCTCCAAGTTTACCATGTTGCCCATCGATGACTGAATCTGCATAGCCCTTCTTGTCATACGGAACTCGGCTCTGATCTGCAGGAACCTGGATGGCTGATCAGCTAGCTTGGCACTTGGCTTTTGAGATATTTCCTGGAAATATGGGCTTGTCGCCAAGGGAACTCAGCAAAGTTGAAGTCAGCCCAGGTAAAATACGAAATGTTATTCGACACGACATGACTCACCCCACAGACACATGTAAATTACATTGGAAATTGTAAACCTCTTGGCTGGCTCGGCTTGTATTAGTTTGGAAATGATTTGCGCCTGTGGTTTCTTGGTTGCATTAAAGAGAAGAGAAATTTGCATAATATGGCATGGAACTTGTATATCACCTCATGCCCCCCCAGCCAACCTTCTGAATTGCACCTCGCACTTCAACATATCAAACACCTATCTTTACGTGCAAAACTTCAGGAGCTCGATGAACTCTTCTTCGCCAATCGGCCGAATCTTCGCAAATCTGGAGACCTCGCTGGAACACGTCCTCCTCTTCAGAGGAACTGCCAAGTCTGAACCGGCAGACTTTGATCCACCTTAATAAGGCGTTTGTAAATCGGTATGCATCTAGTACCCTTCACGTGATGTATTAAGCTCATTGTTAGGAGTATCATTCTAGAGCTAGGAACGAAAACGATAGAACAATTCAACCGATGTTAACCAAGAATCGACATCATGGCACGCTGCAACAACAAGTTCTGGCCCTCTTGGCTCGGCCGTTTTTCCTGGGGCAACGCAAGGTCCCAAGCGTGTACGGCAACGTGGCAGCTGAGCTCCGACAGGGCGCCCAAGAGCACACCTGAAGATATTCTACGCTGGGTAGCCTCCATGGATACAGACATGGCTCTTACTCATCTCATGTCAAGCAATGATGGCATCTCGGATGCTGAGGCTACGACCCGACGAGACGTTCAAGGTGAGAACGTCGTGTCCTCTCGCAAACCACAATCGTGGTTCATGCTTCTGTTGTCTGTCATTCCAAACCCGTTCAATATTTTGTTGGCGTTTCTGGCGATTCTAAATGTTGCCATGCCGAATCCAAGCTGGGTGAGTGATATCTAGATTGACGTGTGGCCTTTACTAACGCGAGCACCTACCTCAGAAAGGATTTGCTGTTCTCATGGTCATGATTGTCATCTCAGTTGCCGTACGGTTCTGGCAAGAATACCAAAGTGGAGTGGCTGTCTTTCGCCTTCAATCCTCCATCGTCCCCAAGATCCGAGTCCGCCGACCCTCGACCTTTACAGACGAACTGCAGGCTTCCTGGGCCGAGGATACTGTTTTGGACAGTAACCTTGTCCCTGGAGATGTAGTCATACTTGTACCAGGTGCAATGGTTCCTGCTGATTGCCTTGTCCTCGAGTCATCCTATCTCAGGATCAGTCAATCTGCCTGGACAGGTGAAAGCGAGCCTGTTGCCAAGCAAGCAGGTCCGCCTGACTCTAAAGAGGCTTTCTCGGTTTTTGACTATGCTAATGTGGCACTGATGGGTACCAATATCGTGTCTGGTCATGGAGTCGGTCTTGTGCTTCGGACAGGTGACGGTAAGTGCCCCAGAGCTCGCTGGCCTGACACTTGCGTGGGAGGTTGGCTAACATTTCCTAGATGCCATGATAGCGACCATGGTCAAAGAGGTCGAGAAGAAGCGACAGCCAAATGCCTTCCAAAAGGGTATTCTCAACGTTACATGGATGCTCATTGGCTTCATGGTTGTCATGGTTCCTATTGTAAGTCTCATGTCTGGACACTTGTAGTCTACTCATTCACCATTTTTCAGGTCCTATGCATCTCAGGTAAAACTACAGGAGACTGGAAAAGTGCAGCGCTCTTTAGTATCAGTGTTGCCGTTGGTCTTGTTCCCGAGATGCTCCCTGCCATCGTCAATGCGAACCTCGCCCGCGCGGCCCACCAGCTTTCCAAGAAACAAGCCATTGTCAAGCGCCTTGACTCTGTTCAGAACCTCGGTGCCATGACTGTTTTGTGCAGCGACAAGGTAAGTGCCTACCTACTGAAGTCCGTTGTGGGTTATCGCGAGACTGACATTTTATCAGACTGGAACTCTAACAAAAGACGAACTCTCTGTGCACCGATACACGAACGCCGATGAAAAGGAGACGCTGAACATAATCGAGCTGGCCAAAGTCGATTCCCAAATCCAAGGTAACAGTGGAAACAACATGGACAGAGCCATTCTCAACTTTCGCTTGCCCGACGGGGGCGAAGTCGCCATTGCCCATCACGAAAAGGTTCGCGCCATGCCATTCGACTTCGAGCGCCGCCGATCGGGATGCGTTGTTCGTGGTATTACAGGACAAAACCTCGTCATCGTCAAGGGTGCTTTTGAAGAGGTTCTTGCTCGTTGCTCATCCATGAGATCTCATGGGAAGAGTGAACATCTAAGCGATGAGCTACAGCACCGCTGGAGAAGGATGGCTACTAAGATGAATACCGATGGATACCGTGTCCTTCTTCTAGCAACCAGAACACTTGGAAAGTCCTATGTCGATGACCTTGACATGCTTGAGACAGACATGACCCTTGAGGGTATGATCAGCTTCTCCGATCCACCAAAGGACGATGCAAAAGAGGCCATTGCCAAACTCACTGATCTGGGAGTCTGCGTCAAGGTCCTCACGGGCGACTCGCTACCTGTTGCTCTCAACATTTGTCGATCTCTCGAGCTGCTCCAACAACGGGACTCAATGGACGACGACGCCGAAGCTATATCCGGTCCTGAGCTTGCCCTGCTGCAAGATTCCCCCGAGTTTGACTTGGCTGTGGAGAGATGCAGTGTGTTCGCCAAAGTGACACCCAAGCAGAAGGGTCTGATTGTCAAGAGTCTCCAAAAGGCGGGTCACTGCGTGGGCATGCTCGGCGACGGGATCAACGACTGCGGTGCTCTTAGAGATGCCGACGTTGGTATCTCGGTTGACTCTGGAGCTGGAGTTGCCAAGGACTGTGCCGATTTGATCTTGACGGAGAAGGGACTTTCCATCATTGTTCGGAGTGTTATCCTGGGAAGGATCACGCATGGTAACACGATCAAGTACATCAAGATGGTGGCATCCTCGAATTTTGGCAATGTTTTTAGCATCTTGACGGCGAGTGCATGGTTGCCTTTTACACCGGTAAGTATTTCGGTTTATCGGATAGTAGTATCTGCGCAAACTAACTCTTGGTACAGATGACCAGCATTCAACTTCTCGCTCAGAATCTTCTGTACGACATCAGCCAGATCGCCATTCCTTGGGACCGTGTCGACGAAGAGTACCTCCGAGAACCGCGGAGATGGCACGCAATGGGTGAGTTCCCATGTCGTATGAGGCTACTACATTAACTGACAAGTCTTAGATATCCTCAAGTTTGTCATCGTCCTCGGCCCAACAAGCTCAGTCATTGACATCTGCACGTTCCTTCTGGGTTGGTACTATTACGGTATCCGATCTGCCGGTGATGAAGAAGGCGTGAAGCTGTTTCAAACACACTGGTTTCTTCAAGGGTGAGCAAATTACCTGCAGTAACGAACTACCTGGCTTACAATGGACAATAGACTCCTCACCCAGACCCTCATTGTACATTTGCTCCGAACTGCAAAATTCCCCATTATCCAGAGCCGCGCGGCACCGATTCTTGTCTTTTCAACTGCCTCCATCATGACAATCGGCTTTATACTTCCATGGATCCCAGCATTCCGACCTGCATTTCACTTTGCCCAGCCAGCGGCGACTTATGTTGGATTTTTGGCGGCTGAGTTGCTGCTTTACTGTGTTGAGGTGCAAGTTGTCAAGATGATTTATGTCAGGGTCTTTAGTACCTGGCTATAGACTGGACGCAGCAGGATGTCAGATTCGGGAAATAGTGAAGAGGTAGGGTTTTTTATCGGTTCGCCCGGTTTTCCCTACGTCCTTTTTGCAGTATCACATCATGGTGGAAGTTGAATAAATAACTGTGAGGATCCATAGGTATATATTCTTTTTAAAATATTAAAACGCTTCTAGCCTTCCCCTTTAATAATTCAAACACAGAAGAAAATCTATTATATCGAATTAGTCACCGAGTATTAAAAGAATATCTTGTATATCAAGTAGAGACATATTTTCCCATAATAATGCCTGGTCGTTCAGTCGAAACGAGCCACTACGGTACACTGAGCTACCCTACAGCTACAGCTGTTCGGTTAGCATCTGTGTTTATCTCCCGAAGTTCCGCGGAACTGCAGCCAATCGGAGGCGCTGATTTATTAGTTACTCTACACATAACGGTACGTGTATGACTTTCTGAGCCAAGTTTTATAACTTCATTGTATAATTGGGGGAAATGGCGGTATTTTCTGGTCTGTTATATAATTGATAATTAATAACGTTGATGATTGCTTCAATGTATTACCAGACAAATGCTCCTTTTCCAGCTGCTGGGATGACATAATCCAATAATTGATTACGCGCACCTCGGCTAACCAATCATAGCCCAGCTAAAGCAGATGCCGAGGATCAGCTTGCACTATCCTAAATTGAGAAAGGTTTCCTCGGAGGTCGCAGACACCACCACGGACTAGATATCTGGGGTAATATGGGGCAATTACTTACGATCTGACCCTCCTCCCAAAGTAGTAAATAGATTCTTAATACAAATACTCGTCAACTCTCTGAATATGAACTGAAGTGAACTGCCCCATAGCTTCGCATCTGTCAAGTCCCATTCTAGCAAGGCACAATGGCTCTCACTGAACTGTTGATCTCCCCCTGGGCCCCTGTGGCTCTCGCAGTCGCTTTTGTTGTTTGGTATATCCTGCCCTGGATGAGCAACAGCAACCTTCGGGGTATTCCTGCACCATTCCCTGCACAGTTCACCAATCTTTGGTTGTTATCAACATGTCGACGTGGAAAGCGTTACGAGATTGTCCATGAAGTTCACAAGAAGCTGGGCGTTCTTGTTCGCATTGCCCCTAACCATGTTAGTGTTGCTGATGCAGATGCCATCAACACTATCTACGGTCACGGAAATGGATTTCTCAAGGCGTAAGTTTATCAAAACTCATCCACAACGTAGGGCTTGATGCTAACTTCTACCAGTGACTTCTATGACACCTTCGTGTCTATCCGTCGCGGTCTGTTCAACACTCGCAACAGAGCTGAGCACACTCGCAAGCGAAAGCTCGTGTCACATACATTTGCTCCCAAGTCTGTTCTCGAGTTCGAGCCTTATATCCGCCAAAATCTAGATATCTTCGTCAACCAATGGGACCGAATTGCTAGCAACAAGGACGCCGATGGTTACGGAAGCGTTGACTGTCTCAACTGGTGTAAGTAATGGATGAAGTGATGCTTGAAGAATGCTGATATTGGATAGTCAACTTCCTTGCATTTGATATCATTGCCGATCTGGCCTTCGGGAAACCATTTGGTGAGTCAATGTTGGAAACTTTACTGCTGGCACAAATTTTAACATTGCCTAGGTATGCTCTCTTCCGGGGCCGACATCGCTGAGATCAGAGCATCTCCCACCAGCCCAACCATCTACGCACCGGCAGTTGAGATTATGAACCGCCGCGGCGAAGTCTCAGCTACTCTTGGATGCCTCCCCCAACTCAAGCCTTACGCCAAGTATCTCCCTGATCCCTTCTTTAGCCAAGGTCTCCAGGCTGTCGAGAACCTCGCTGGTATTGCCATTGCCCGAGTTAGTGAACGATTGGAGCGCGGCGGTGAAAGTACACGAAAGGACCTTCTGGCACGTCTTATGCAGGGTCGGGATGAAAAGGGCGAACCTCTTGGTCGAGATGAGCTCACCGCTGAGGCCCTCACCCAACTGATTGCCGGAAGTGATACCACGTCTAACTCCTCTTGTGCGCTGCTCTACCACATTGTCAGGACCCCTGGAGTTATGCAAAAGCTTTACGAAGAAATCTCGGCTGCTGTTCCTCAAGACGTCGTCATCCCTGACTACGAGTCTGTCAAACATCTTCCCTACCTCGGCTACTGCATCAACGAGACGCTCCGAATCCACTCTCCATCTGGTATTGGTCTGCCCCGTGAGATCCCTGCTAGTCACAAGGGTGTCACTCTCCACGGACGCTACTTTGGCCCCGGAACCATTCTCAGCGTGCCGACCTATACCATACACCACTCGACCGAGATCTGGGGTCCGGATGCCGATGATTTCAAGCCTGAGAGATGGGGGACATTGACCGAGAAGCAGAAGATTGCTTTTATTCCCTTTAGCCACGGTCCTCGATCCTGTGTCGGAAGGAATTTGGCTGAGATGCAGATGAGACTTATTGCTTCTACTTGGATCAAGAGATATGATGTACGTTTGAGACAAGATGTTATGGAGACTCGGGAGGGTTTCCTGCGAAAGCCAATGGGATTGGATGTTGGGTTGGCTCGACGATGAAGCAAATTCACTTGTAAAATTAAATTGCTTGCATGAATATCGTATTGGGCGTGGGAGAATTGAACTTTGTCTGATCAAAGTTAATTCGTTGAATATGTTGGGAATAAAAGGCTCTTGAAGCCTTGAACCCTAATAAAGAACACATAAAAACACATATAAGGGTCATAATCAACCCGTCTGATCAAAGTATACAGGTTGTGATTATTATTTGTGATGCTTCCAGACTCTCCATTCTCACTCATTATTATCGTTATTGCTATTCTGAAACTTCAGACATGGTTTGGGATTGGTACTGTAGTACTTAAATACCCCAGTAAACACTCATCTCGATAACTTTCTCAACGCACTGGACCAACCTGGACGATTGCTGGAATCTGTCGAGAATACCAAGCTCGGGACAGTAAGCTTGAAGCCACTCACCTCTGGGCAATGTTGTTGGCAGCCGGTGCATGTTACTGCTGTCGATGGTATACGTGAAATGACCCCCAAGGACTCGCCTGTACTCCAAGAACTGCTTTCGCCTGGAAGTATCTTTGCTTGCAGATACTTTTGAATATTCTTTTCGCGTTGATTCCTCGCTACTTCCACAGCATCCTCACCCTTGTTGTTCTTAATGGTTAACTTGCTATACCGCACCAGTGCTTCAACCACGATCCTTTTGTTGGTGATGTTGGATGTCAAGGCAACCATCAGTGGTGTTGATCCATCTTGTTGCTGTGCGTTGCCATCAGCCACTTTCTTCCCTTCTTTTTGGAGGAATAGGTACTTGAGCATATTGACATCCCCAATACGCGCAGCTATGTGTGCGGCTGTCATGCTAAAATGATCCTTCGCGTTGACATCCAATGCTCTGGCCTTTGGGTGTTCAAGGAGAAGTTGTGGAATGCCGGTGTCTCCATGGGCGGAACTCTGACACAGATGGAGCCCAGTCTTGCCAGTAGAATCCGTTGCATCAACCTGCGCATCTCTCTCTATAAGAAGCTGGACTGCCCTTGCGTTGCGCTCGGAACACGCAAGGAGGAAGGGAGTTGCGTTGTACCTGATCTGGCGTACATTCACATTGCACCTAGGCCAAGATAGTATTTGCTCTAGTATGTGAATATCACCCGTATTGATCGCCTGGTGGATTGGAGGGACTCCTTTCAAATCACCGGCGGCGGTGTCATCGACGATGTCGCACCTAAAGTTGGGCTTATCAATAGCATAGCCCTGTTTGCTGCACCAAGTAAGAACCTCTTCTCCGACTTCATGACTTGGATGCTCCTCAAGTATGTCTTCCATAGGTGGGTTGGGTGTTATTGCCAGAGAATCTTGTTTCGTATCTGTGCAGTTCCAAACAACAGGTGTGCCACCACCATCATCACGGTCCTGATTCAAGACCGATCGAACATAGTTTGAATTTGGTGTGTTATCCAAATGAACGTCGATGATCGACTCTATCATATTCTTAGACTCGTCTTTCCAAGTTTGAAATGCGCAATGGTATCCAAAGTCGGGATCGCTGCCATGCCAGCTATCGACGTCTGAAACCTGTTCGGATAGTCGAATGGTGCGTGATTCGGCTGTCTCGAGCCTTTGGCGCTCTTCCGTGGCTGTGGCATCTTGAAGCAACTTCGTTAATATTGATCGGATCAAGGCTGGCAATCCTGCAACCTCTTGCTGCGTTTTATAGTTTATGTAGCTGCAAGAGGTCAGTACTCCTCCATCTCGAGCGAACCAGGAAACGTACAGCGATAGCATTTCAAAATATGTTTGGAGATGAGCTTCTGATCTTGCCAGCCGTTCCTTCAGGCTCTTGATTTCCTCACTTTCAAACCTCATTTGAACAACAGCCCAGGCAGTACGCCTCCTGGAACCACTTGAATTCAGTATTTGGTCAAGTCGAAGCATGTTATGCAAAGTCTCAAGATCCTTGCGGATCCCTTCGAGGGTGCTCATGATTGAATCACGGTAACCCTTCTCTCGGTCATCTAGACTGACATTTAGACCGAAAAGACCTCGCACTTGGTCAAGACGTCGGTGTAGGGCGGCAAGAGAGTCTTGAAGTATCCCTGAATCGAAAGTGTTAATTGTACTCCGGGTATCTAAGACGGCTTTCAGCTCTTGGTGAAAGATGACTCACGAGCATTTTCTGTCGCGTCTTTCACTTCACAGATAATAGAATAGAGACCACTTCCAAGGTGATAGCAAAGCTGGGTAACAGTAATTGCTAGACCCGCTACATCGACTCCAGACATGGTAATTTGGAGACTAGATCGAACCCCTTTAGTCTCGGCCTCCGTTCAAGCTCGCAAATCGATTAGATATAATAGCAACTAGATGTAATGAGTTTCAAAGGGGACCGCTTGAAATTTATGATCAATGAAGGGGCATTTAGAGGTCCCTGAGAGAATAATAGAAACAATCAGAACGATTAGATATTATGTAGGTAGCGTTGGTGAAGCAATAAAACCAGGGTCCCAACATCAGCATAGCATGTGGGGATGCCACGACACATACATGCGTATACACAGCCCCAGAAGGAGAAATAAAACATGGAAAGACAGTTGTTCGAGGCCCAGAGCATGTGTGTGGGCACAGGCCATATGATCGGTACCCGCCAGCCTTGTTTTGCAGAGACCAACAACAGCCGCGTCGCACACACCGGTTATGCAGGGGGTATTGTATATGACCGGTCAGCCAAATGACTCACCATGGAGCCAATGACTGGATAGCTGGATACGCGTGAAATTCATACTCTGAGACTCATGCTGTCCTATGCTTTCAAGTGTCAGTTGTGGCGGGCGTGGTGAAACAAGTTCTCACCCAAGTGTAAATAACAATAACAAGAATGACGCGATTAGGTATTTGTAGCTCAGTCCTTGAACCAGACTAGAGAGGTCTGACTGTTACGAGACAATCGAGGCTGAGACAAGAGGCAACAAGGCAAGGTGGAGAAGTGAGAAATGGGGCTTGAAAATGAGCACACACCCTCGCATGCTTATATCAACAAAGGTTCCTCTCCAGCAAGTCATATCAGACTGCACCTATGTCTTAATGTTGAACCTAAGGCAGACCAGGCGAAAAACTACTCCTGTCCTTTCTTTTCAGTGCAACCAGATCTGGGTCTTTGACCGTCTTCTCTCTCTCATTCAGGTCAAATAGCCCAGCATGGTGTTCAAACGGCCGCGACGCAGTGACAATGCGCTAGGTAAACATCCATTTATCGAATCAGCACCACGCTCGATCATATCTAACATTTCATAGCCAACATGACTGAGAATGAGCTCCGTGTAGCAGTACGAAACTTCCATCGACTGACTTCCCAGACTCTCACCGGCCTAAGACCCTACCCGACAGAGGAAGAGGTTCAAGACGCCGCAGCAACCTGGCATCAGAGAGACAATATCGAGGACAGTATCCGGAACGGGAGTGACCGCGTAGCCATTCCCCTAAACACTGCAGAACGACGCGCATTCATCAAGGAGATTGATCATTCGTTCTCTGAAAAGGGCATGTGGATGGTGATATTGACCGTCAGCCTCAGCGCATTCCTACAAGGGTTTGTACAGAGCAGCAATAACGGTGCAAACCTGTTCGCGGATCAGTGGATCAGTGAGACTGGAGAACATCCCGTTAACTCTCAGTTTGCATATGCGAACGCAGCAGTTTTCTTTAGTGCCGCCGTTATGTAAGTCGAGGGTTTCCTCCGTCACATCCCAATTCAACGCCAGAGACGCTAAAAGACATGGCTAATGACAACAGAGGGTGTCCTCTTGCTGCACCAATGAGTTCCCTGTTTGGTCGTCGCGGCACTATAATTGTGGCGTCTGTTCTGATTTTCGTTGCCTCAGTCGGTTCGGCTTGTGTCAAGCTCACTGGAGATGCTTGGGTAACTCTTGGGGGGCTAAGGCTCATTGGTGGTGTTGGTATGGGCCTGAAGGCTACTAGCACTCCCATCCTCGCAGCCGAGACCGCAGTGGGCTCGTGGAGAGGTTCCTCCGTTCTCCTATGGCAGCTATGGTGTGTTTCACCTCATCTCTAATGAGAATAGTCACTGATCTCGTTTGTTGGCCAGGGTTTCATTCGGCATCATGACATCGTTCATATTCAATATCTGTCTTAACCAGATCGAACGAAAGGACCTAAAACTTCGACTCATTCTTGCATCTCCTGCTGTGTTCGCACTGATGCTAATGTACGCGGTTGTTAAATGTCCTGAGTCATTCCGCTACTATTTAATGCCAGGTTCAAGGAAGTATAGTCCTGAGAAGGCATACGCATCCTTATTGAGATTGCGTAATACCAAGGTATGAATCCATCTCTAAAACCCGCTTCGACAGGCCTATTCTTGCTGTGCCTTATCACCGTTCTGTTCAATGTCTCATCAAGTACATATAGATGCAAGCTGTCCGAGACTTGTTCTTGACCTACGTCGGGATACAAGCAGAAATCCAAAATGAAGGGGATGAGAGCACGAAGAGTTCTTCCAGATCCAAGGTTCCAGTGCTTGGAGCAGCCTGCCACTATATAATGAAATACTGGGAAATCTTGAAGGTCCGTCGCCTACGTAACGCATTCATAGCAACCGGCGTAGTAGCCTTATCACAACAACTCTCAGGAAGTAGGTTGGTTCAAACTTTACATCCTAGGACAATCGTTGACAAACGCGTCTTAGTAAATCTCATGGCCTTTTATGGAGGCACTACGCTGGTGGGAATTACTCCAGGCCACCCACCCACAGGAGACAGTATCTCCAAGGCCATGGTGTATAACCTGATCTTTGGTCTGTTGAACTTTCTCTTCTGCTTACCTGCCATCCACTATATCGATGTCTTGGGCCGAAGGAAAATTCTTTTGTTCACGATCCCCGGCATGGCAATTGGCTTAATGGCCTCAGCTGTAAGCTTTGGCAGAGTTAGGAACGAAGTTGTAGCGTTCTGGATCTACTGTATGCGGATTGTTAACAGTCGTCAAACTGGAGTATCACTAACAACTCTCAAAAGTTCACACGGCATTTTACAGCCCTGGTATGGGTCCCGTTCCATTTATCCTAGCTGCAGAAAGCTTTCCCTTAGCGTATCGAGATACGGTAAGCTATCTTACTACAAGTACCTAAAGCAAGGGGGCTGACATGTTGAACCAGGGAGCTTCACTGGCAATCTCAATCAACTTTCTATTCGCAGGCCTTCTTGCGTGGCTCCAACCGTTGCTTGTTGATGGAATTAACTTCGGGGGAACACTTGGCCTATTTGCTGGGTTGAATGTGGTTGCTTTCATTCTTATCTTTCTCCTTGTCGAAGAAACTACTGGGGTACCCCTCGAAGCTCTTGGTTTGGTCTTCAACAAGCCAAAACGCGAATTCGTTCACTTCCAAGTCTTTGTCTTTCTGCCTTGGCTTGTCAAGTTTCTTGCTCGCAAAAGTAGTCTCGAGGAGAGACCTGAACGTGCAGTTGACTACGATCGAAGAACTGAGCCACATATAACTGAGAGCGACGACAGGGACCCTCAGATATAATATTGGCCACCCGCTTGGGACCGACTTCCCCTGCTCAAGTGATACACCTGGATTCTGTAGCATCTCGCACAAATGAAAAAAGAGGAAAATGGCCGACACTATCACAGTTAGAAGAAACGGAACTTGTGGGTTATATGAAGCCAGACGGAAATTTCAGAAAGCTTTGGTTACTTATACTATAAGCTATAATCGCGAGTATGTTTTGCTGGTTTCTCGAATCAAAGTATGGATATATCTTTGTGGCCCGCTCTTCACCTTTCGCCAAAGCGACAGGGTGGAGCTCTCGTGATTCTTTCTACTTCTCAAGCAGCATTTATGTCTACTCAGAAGACGTGGCGGAACTAATGTGGTATTAACGTATGGAATTGCATTATTATGTGGGATAAGTAAAATATAACATTTCTTCTGCATTGTTGCACCTTGTAGGCTTCTTGGAAATATATAATATTCATAGCTGACCGCTCTGTCTGGAATGGCAGAACCAAGTTGAAATGGTTATGAAAGTGAGCATCCAGCGTGAGAAGCTCGATCTTGGCAAAGGAAAATATGGTCTCGGCGCGAATTTTACCCTGTATCGTCATTGGATTCCCTTGCGCTGAAGGCAAACCAGGCGCATTGAGGGGTATTGAGGGAGATACTGGAGCCTGCTTACTGCCGGACGGTGGTGCTGTTCACCGAGACACGTCGATAGAGTCGCTTCGCTTGAGCAGTAGGGCGTGCAGCCCGATTGAAGAGACAGTTGAGCACCCTGTGCGTGTATTTCCCAGACAGCGAGGCAGCCCGATGGGATAATATGCAACTTAAATCACCATTGATGATCATTTCACGCATTCATCGCCCTTCTCGGAGACTATGAGCTGAGGCCTCTCTTAGTAGTCGAATTAATGCTCATATAACGAGGCAATATATGTGTCACGTTCTGACGGCGGATAGCGCAGACTGTTTCACTAGTGCCACGTAATCACTCCTGGGTTGAAAGATGGTCATTTCCTCGGCAATGTCTTGGATGATCAAATCAGTGCAGTGACTCATGCCGGTGGCGTTTGTAAAAGCCACGATTTGCAGCCTGCTCTTGCCGAACAATAGACACGGAAGCTGTTGAGGGGGTTGTATGCTCCTCAGATGTGTTCTTTTTCCAATGTTCAGGGGCCAAAGTACCTTTCAACCATGAAATGTACTACTAGATACACACGGAAGCCTTCTATCGTTTAATAGAACCATTACAATAATATAATGTTGGAACATAAGGGAATCGACGGTTTGATGAGATTAGACCTTGGTTGGGCAGAGGTGCAGAGGTCTTCTAAGACAATAGTTCCCTACCCTCGGGGTGTCACAAGACATCGGACGCGCTATATGAGATTGACCAGAAGTTGACAGCTCTTATTATAAAGTAATTACAGTAAAAAGGCAGCTATCTAATACAGAAAGTCCCAGTATTTCTAAATATATTATATAGAAAATATTTTTATTTAATATCTTTTTGAAGTTAATTAAAAATATTAATGTGATATCTGTGTTTGATATTTTGTGACACCCCCTAGCCTACCTGCCTGCTACAGCTAATGAGAGATCAATTATGATCAGAAGCATTTTGAAGCTAGGGTGAGACATCCAAGGGGGGCGCCTTTCAGAATTCCTTCACCCTGACTGCTTTGATCGCCTGTTTGGCTGCTGTTGGTGGCTGATATCACCACTTGGCACCACTCAAGCATGCCGATCAATGAGCTTTTGATGCCGTGGAACCGTGGAATGTGCACACTGAAGATTAGGCTGTGGGATGGGATACAGTAGTTTATTGCGCAGGCGCGTGTAGGGTCGAGTAAGATTCGAATCCGAGCTGCAGGTATTAAAGTTGGCTGTCATAAATCCATGTCAATGCCCAATAATCTTGAACTTTTGGAATGAATCCCATATTTTGCGAGCACTGAGGCCTTCAATGAATGGTGATCAGCATATCATAACCCTCACAGAACAGCGACTCCTACTTCGAACACTAGAAACGATAGACCCCACATAAGGGAAGTGTCGATAAGCATCATGCTAATAAAGTTTCATCGTAATCCAAGATTGGGTATATTAAATCAATGGACTGGCTAGATTCTCCATTTGGAAACTTATCTGCGTGACTTTCGAATGTCTTCAACTGACTCCTCCAAACTACGATCATAGTTACATCGCTGCAACTTCGTTTCGCACTCATCGACCACGGCCTGATTAACCACAATGGCAATATCATTCCAACAGACAGGTTGATTTTCACATAAATGCACCAGTTCATCTTAGTATTAAACATCCCTTTAAACCCTCAATACGGCTCTTCCCATCGGCTCTGTGATATTTCGCTGAAAGTATCTATGCGCATCGTACTCGCTCATGCTCTTCGTTCGGACGGGAAACTCCAAGCACGAAACAATACATTGCGCAAAGGTCCCACCAACCTGGTGGGAAAGCGACTTCCCGCACTTTCCAATCAAGGCTTTGAGAACGCCCGAAGCAACTAGGGGTTTGGTATTCAAGAGGGACTTGAGGATAGAGTTAGCTTCCTTCCACATATGAGAGAATTTTCGCCATTGCAACAGCCTGAAAATACCGATTGGCGGGTGAACCTATCTTCCATTCTGTGAAACATAACATAACACGTAAGACGGGCTGCATATGCTGGCGCCTTGTTTGGTGCTGAAATCAGGCTCTGCTACCCTCCACTTCGTGATTTTTCGAGTATATAGGTCCGTTGACTCCGCCAGTGGTGGGGGGCTCAGCTTAAATCACTAATCTTTCGGTGTATTGCTTTGATTCGCTTTGAATCAATAATTATGACAGACCCTGAGAGCGATCGTCAGCGAACTAATCCCGATTATGATTACTCAGAGGACGACAGGGCTTCAAGAGCCTTTTATCCCCAACATATTCAACGAGGTAATACCAGAGGACGAAGAGGTAGCTAATGTATGTATCTACCTACCAGCCTCATTCTATGGCTCCCGTGTAGAACAGTACGCGGACAAACCCGATGTCAGTAATCTACCTTAACTTTGCAATGATAATGAATTAACCCATTTCAGTGGCCTCGCTCGCCTCTCTACCAGGTTAACGAAGTCGTCTATATCACCGTTCCAGGTCAAGCTCAGCCTGCTGGCCCATACATAATCATCTGGACAAACTTCGAGAACAGAACGTATGGGCTCAAGAGACAAGACACAGGCCAAATGCACCCAGCAGCGGTGCCGGAGAAAGATCTGCTGGTGCTGGTTTGATTCGTTGTCCATGAGGTAGCCTGAGGGGGCGCAGGTGTGCTGGCTGTCATGCGTCCCCCCCAATAGGAGGAAGGGAAAGCATCCTTAGTTGAAAGATGCATGAATCACAAAGTTAGGCAACGTCGACCTTGGAATGAGATAAAAGACATTTATCAATACTACCTCTCTCGAAAACTGCCATTAGAACCCCATTCAATTGTGAAATATTGGCCACACCACGACAAAATAATGACAACACCAAACGGAAGCGCACCAATGGCTCGAGTTCCGCAGTTCGCCAGGAGGCAAGACAGTGAGATTACCATCTGCATACCTATATGTACCTATGTATGCATGCTTCAAAACTGATACGAAGTAGCTACTGGACCATTTATTCCCAGCCAATCATTTCAAGATAACCCACCGAAGAGTATGTATCGAGACATAACAGTCTGACTTTATCATCATTAATTAATCCATATTTCTAGTCGATGACTTCCCAAGAGGCTATCCTTCGCTTTCAGCGTTTCTCAGTGGTGATAAGGAATTTACAATGTTCCGCTCCTTCTCGCGACTCCACGCCCGTGTACTGCTTCACAAGCAGGATGAGCTAGCAGAGCTGGAGCAACGCCTCGATCAACTTGATCAAGCAGACAGCAAAGTGGATTCATATCGATTACTCACCAATAGGCATATAAGTGGGGATACGGAACGTCGAGCGCTGCTTCGTGAAATCGAGACTAAACTGAAGGAATATAGTAAGTCATAAATTCTAGATCATCAAGTGCAATGCTTATGTGCAAGACAACCTTTTGGAGTCTCTTATGAATCATCAAGAACGCCCTGAGCCAGACGAGTCGCAGATACAGAGTGTCAGAAACTGGGTGGATGGCAAGAGGCCCGTTGTCTATTTGGAAACCACATTTCTTAATGATTGGAGTGATCTTAAGCGCGCTAGACATACGATCGAAAAGGGGGGCCTTGAAAATCTCCTCGCAAGTTATTCTACTTGGCCTTATTTACGTGGGATATACGAAGTACGTGTTTGTTATTACATGCATCATCACAGTGCTAACCAGCCATTAGTTCTTATCACTTCTTGTTAGTGAATATTCATCTGCCTAACTATCAAACTGAACTTACCCAAGGTCAGGATACATCCGCAAGATCAAGCGATCCGAAAGTAAAGCTCCTCAGGCCTTCAAGGCTGGTAGCTGTCTCACGAGCCCTGACTACCATACTTGCCGTCGCCACTTTGGTAGTGCCAATCGGAGTTCTATACTCGGTGCAGCCTATTCCGATGCGGCTATGTATTATTGCTGCCTTTACGGGTATTTTCTCGTCAGCACTGTGCTGGCTTACATCGTCTAGAAATTACGAGATATTTTCCGCCACGGCGGCCTACTGTGCCGTGATGGTTGTGTTTGTCGGGAGTTTGCCCGGCCCGTAGGCTTCCTTAGTCTGGCCTTGTACCGGACAACAGGGTTTCTGGCATAATTTCCATAGACGCTATATTTATCCTCTTGGTTACTCTACCTACCCCAACGCTCCAGTCTAGCAGGCGTGAACGCCAGATCCCGATGGTGATTTCTGACCTCCTTCTGAGTACTGATTATCTCGGTCTGAACCTTTCCCAGGCCTCGGCTTACTTCTTTCACAGCCCTACCTGGGTACTTCTCTCGCTCCGCTTGCTGAAGCACTCTGATGACTTCAAACAAGGAATCCTTAAAAGTCGTCTCTATACGTTGCGCTTTCTCAGTGTATGCCTGGCTCTGTTTCTCGAGGCCATCGATGTCTTGAAATATCCGCGGGTGGTCTGTGAAGTACGACACTCCGTTCACGTAGACTGTCAACTCCTCGTAAGTCTTGACAGCAAGTTGGAGAGGCGTCAAACCCAGAGAGGTTGTCCTGTCGATGTCTGCGTCGTAGTCTACGAGCGCTCGGATGCCATCCAAGTCCCCGTAATATGCACAGTAGTGAAGAGCCGTCCATCCAGTGTCGTCGCCCTTGCTAATGACGTCCTGGGCTTGTAGCTGTGGGCATCTGGAGAGACATGCTCTAACATACGATGGCCTTTGGGAATGCATTCTCACTGCATATCCAAGGATATTTGTAGTATGTCCTAGCCTGTTTTTCCACCATGTCTTTGACCCCGCCTCCAGTAGTAGTCGAAGAGCATCAACCTGCCCGGCTGACACCACTGCCTCAAGAGGTTCTCGTCGGTCAAGTCTAGCACCACCTTTGATCAAGAGATCCAGAACCCCCAGGGACCCTCTCTGGGTTGCCAGATGCAGCGCAGTCGCTCCTGCAGCACTCTCTGTCTCTAGATCAATTGCTGGTAGCTGAAGTAGGATTTCGGCTATAGGTACAGCATCAAAGATAGCGCAGTAGTGCAGTGCATTAAGACCACTGTCGCCAACCATGCATGCATTAATGTTAGAGACTAGCGGCAAAAGAGGTGGCATCTTCCTCCATGATTGCCGACGGTGGGCGCTGTCTATGGCAGCGTAGGTAACCACGTTACCATGATGCCTTTCGCACTCTTCTCCGGGAACCGCTCCGGCTAGAATCAGCTCCTCAAGGACGTATGCTTCGAGGTTCATGTTCCTAATGGCCGAGAATAAGGATGTCCGTTTCATATTATCCAGAGCATTGATATCTAGCCCTTTCTGGAGCAGGGCCTGAATCGTCTCTCGAAGGGCAGCCTGGTACGCCTGGCCGTGAGACACATACCGCCCAAAGGGAAAGACATCGTATCCAACCATGTAAAACGGTGAATGCGTCCATTGCCAATCTCCCCCATAAACTTCGCTGTCATGGTCAAGAAGATGTTTAACAATCTCGTGATGATGACCTGCAACAGCGAGATCAAGAGGGCTTAAGCTCGGAGTATGCTCTGTGTAGCCATCCTCGTGAGTAGTCTTCCGCCACTGGGTCCTAATATTGACGTCGGCACCCAAATTCAAATACTGCTCAACAAGCTCTTTAGATCCTGCGCTGACCGCCCAGTGGAGAGGCGTTCCTCGTAATTCAAGACATCTGTGGGGGAGCAAAACGTTCACTTGTTCATGCTCAGCCGTGAGCAGAGCTCGCACTGCTTTTAAGCGCTTGGCTTTATCGGTTTGTTCCGAGCCAGAGACCATGACTGCAAGGAGATCCACAGCCTCCGTCTGACTGAAAAGGACCAACCAGTGCAGAGCATTTGGAATGTTTGGATCCATATAGGAAATATTCTCACAATGTCTTGCAATCAGGATCGCTGCGTCGAAATTGCCGTCCCTGCACGCAGCTGTGAGAGCTTCACATAGCTGATGAGATGTAAAGCGGTGTCTTTTCACCAAGATCTCGAGTTTCTTGAAAGATTCGACGTTGATGGAACCAAGGGTAATGAAGTCGACAGCCTCTTTATCGCTGGCTTCTCTCCAGGCAACGCCATCGTGAAAGACGTCAAGGTTCCTATCCGTAGCGGGAACTTTCGAATTATCCATTTCATCTTGATCGGGTTTTAATGCGGCATGGACTTGATTGAAGATAGCCAGAGCTACCTTGTTGTTCTTGGATGCTATTTCGAGATGACTCAGAGCCTCCAAGCTATCCGGGGCCACTCCATATCCAACTTTACGCATTATAGCCATTTGCAGATGAGCCCGGGCTTTTTCTTTCGGGTTTTGTTCCGTCCTGATGGCTTCCTGAATTAGCTTGGCTGCTTCACACTGATTGTACCAGGGAGGCTGCCTCCGAGAAATGGCCTGTGATAAAGTTGAATTAGTGTTGCTTCTTTATTTCTTAGTCCTCCATGCTTACCATAAACATGTCTTCAGACTTGTATCGATACGCCTGAGGCGCCAGAACCAAAGTCTCGCATCGTTTTTGCGCTGTGACTCTGATCACTTGCAGAGACGGGTCAGCTGGCTCGTCTCTAGGGACAACTCGTAGATTCTTGCCGCTGCTACAGGTATGCGCTCCCTTATCCAGAAATACGGCTCTGGTAATTGGACTCATCTCCATAGTAGGTGCCATGACCGTTTCATATCGGTCCCCCATATAAGGACTTTCCCCATTGATCCTTATTTCTACCGGGTGTATTCTCTCCGGTTTACCCCCTTTGGGGATTTCACCACTAATAGAGTAGGTCTTTAGCATGTATCGGGAGAGGATGAAGAAGGGCTTACTCAATTTCTTTAGAAAGTTCCTCGACGATTTGATGTATATTACCTCGTCGCGAGATACTCTCCTGTAAGCACAAAGACACTGTTGCTTCGAAAGCCTGGAAAGACTGCGAGTTCGGTGGTGCACCGATAGCATCGAGGCCGTGACGAAGATCGGTCCATTTGCCAAAATATCCATTAAGCTCGGCAATGGTCGGATTCGATGGATATGGATACACCCCGGCAGCCGAATGGGAGTCTTTCCCTTCGTATGACGCGGGATCACTGTCTTGGGAACGAAGGAATTCAATGGCGAGTTTCAAGATAGCGTTTTCCCGGGTATAGAATGCCCGTTCCAAGAAGCTCAACGTATTCTCGCCAGGGTTGAGCCAGCTGGGTTCAATGAATGACTTTGCGTGTTTAATAGTCTCCCAAAGAAGAATGCCAAAGGAATAGCAATCAGCAGCTCTGTACGCCGTGAACCTCGGAATCCTTTCCCTGAGAGACACGTCGTCATTGTCTTTAGTCCAGCCGCAAATTTCAGGAGCGTTGTATTTAGGGGTTCCGAGATAGTATTCGTGTTGTTGTTCAAAGTCATGTTTGAACAGCGTGCACCCAAAGTCGGCTAGTTTTGCCAGATACTGGCGTTCATTATCTTGGTCGCGGGTAAAATGACCATAGACCAGGACATTCTCAGGTTTGACATCTCCATGCACAATGTCGCAGTCGTGTAGCGCACGGATGCCCATGGCAACATCCAAGGTCAATAAACGCCTGTCGATCAGGTTAAGGCCCCTTTTCTGGGCAAATATGGCCAGAGTTCCATGCGGCGAGTAAGGCATGACCAGATAGGGCCGGTTACCAAAAGTGAGATCTGGGTCCCAGCCCCAAGCGATGGCTGAGATGAGACAACTGTGCGATCGCAGCTTAGGATGCGTGAGGACCCGGACTTCACGTTTGACGTTTATCAGGCGCTTCGAAGACTGTTTCACTTGCTCGGCAGTCGGTTTGGTGCCTCCAGTCACGCGGTCCATGAGGAGTCGTTTGACAGCAACGAAATAAGGTGACTCGCCTGTCAAACCAAAGAGCTCTTTGTTAACCTCAAAGCTAGTGCCAGCGCCCAGACGACTGTCGAACTTTAGGAACTCAGGTTGAACGTAGGGCAGTTCATTTCGCACTAGCATCAGAACGTCTTGCAAGATGCTGTCCGATTCCAGGCTTCCGGTGGAAATAGACGATGGCGTCCACGCATCAGCTGCACCTGACGTGTCGTCGAATCGAGAGTCCCAGACTCCGCTACCTGTGTCTGATTGCATCTTGCAAATGAAGCTTCAATTTCAAAAGTACTGATACTTCGTTAGGAGTGATTAATATAGGATGTGTGATGAAGGACAAATGTAAGAATCAGGCTGCGGGCGCTGAGTTGGCCTTTTGTCATTTGTGAGGGCTCCAATCAGAACGCGGCTTGGTCGAAGATATTGTTGAACTACCAACTTTTTCGGGAAGCAGAAATCATCTTGAGAACTTGAAAATATCGCATCAACATGAAATTATATCAATCGTGACCCAGGACGTGATGACGACCATCTTCAAATATGCTATGGTTTTGGGGTCAAGTGCGAGGAACAGATTTTGGCCAGATCATATTCATTGTATAACCATCAAGAGATTTTCAGGAGCTGAAAACCTTTCCATGACTCAAGTGAAAAAGATTCAAGAGAACTGACAGGAGACTTACTAGCTTTTAGCCTGCTCCGCTGAAGGATGAGCCACGGCGGCCAAGGGTTTTGCTTGCGATGATATCAGGATTGAAAAACTCTTTTGGCCGGATCATCTTTAGGTTAGCGCTGGAGCCCATTCCGCAGTGGTATCCAACCATCAGTAATTACTCCAAGGTCCATGGCATCGACCCCATCTACCAGATCCTGACAACTCAAGACGAACCCCCAGGCCCCTTCGCAGTTATACTCGGTGCACTTCTTTGCAAACTCGGGACTTGTTGTTGCACATGCATCACTGAGCATCAGACAGTCCCATCCCTTTGTGTGAGCATCTCGAATGGTGGCCGCAACGCACTGGTCTGTGTTCTCGCCAGCGAATAATAATGTTTTGATACCCCGATTCTGTAGCGAATCTTCGATATCAGTTCCTCCCCAGAATCCGGATAGGCGATTCTTATTGATGTTCAGGTCCTGTGGCTGAGCGACCTCTGTCAAGGTTGAATAGAACTCGGTGTTCCACTGATTGCGCATCATGACACGGCCAGCATCAATGAATGTGCCATCTTCACATTTGACATATCCAATTTCGGCACCGATGCTTCCGAGAAAGGTTGGCTTGACAAAGTTGTCATCCAGGGGGAAATCATATCCCCTTGATATGCTAGGTGGCATGTCGTCTAAATCGCAGTCTTGCACGCCCCAGCCAAGCCATATGACAGGAATACCTGCTTTACGACAAGCAGGAATGATGTTGTTGACAAGCCTTTCTGCAATTTCCAGTCCCGGGCTCTTAGGGGGCCGCCCGAGAAGAGGTGACAAGAAGTAATTCTGCATGTCTATGATGACCAGAGCTGTCTTGGTAGGGTCAATCGCCACCTGGTCTGCTCGTGTTTGCAATGTGATCCTAGGATAAATCGGGGGAGAGTTCGGAGTTGGTGGATGGGTCAGATCAAAGCCGTTCTTCTCAGTCCATAGCCAGAAGTTATTCTTTCCGCCAACAACCTTTATTTTGTCTGAAGTCATCTTCGGTCTGGGGCCTGGCGACTCTCTCTCAGAAGGTTCTGTTGCAATGTAAAATGAGAGGAGGGGGGAAGAGGGGAAGAATAGCAAAGGTTGTACCGCTGCAGTTGGCACAGTGCTTTCAAACTCAACCTAACGCCACCTAAGGTTAGGAGCCCCAACATCGACTCATTGGCCGACGTAGTTAAATTACTGGCCTTAACGGGTTTCCACATAAGCGTGTGCTTGACATGTATGTACACAATTCTCAATTCCCAGACTCAATATTTCCACCTCATATAAACTAAAGCGCATATGAGATCCGTTCAATAATGGGTTCACAAGGGTGATGACCTAGATCAACAGTATCTTTTTAGGAAACGTGCGGCTTGCGCCGATATGACATTCGCCATATCTGCTTGTAGTCCAAGATACATCTAAGGTAGGGCAGATGCGTAGCAACCGAAACATAATGCACGCAATCATTCACCATACCAAGAGCAACGTTGTCTGCCACCCATTCTACTAATGGTAGGTGACCAGAAGGGTATTGTGTTGAATGATACTTTGAATTTAAGTAACCTGATTGTGACCTGATATCTTGCCTTCAAGAACCGTTCTTGAAGCGGTAGCTAATAATACTGAGCAGCACGTATACGACCGTGAATAGTTTGAGTTGCTTTTACGACTTATAGAACAGATGAATAAAGCTCAATTCTGAACATCAATGGAAGGGCGAGGCCTCTAGTGACACCAATTCACTACGAATATCCCTTAGCTCACAGGATATATAGCTTCCCATGTCAGTATTTCAAACGCCGATGTGTGTCATGCCGATTGATCGACAAGGCCGATTATCGTGATCCACACTCTGCGCCTTGTAACTAAGCAGGCAGGTCACAAGGGACCATGATGAAGGATCGCCCATAATGACTGTTACAATGATGAGTCCATGACGGATCTTGCTGTGGAAAGCTACCGATACTCAAGTATATAAACCGTCTCTTCTGTTGAAGTCAAGGCACTTCCGACAGTCTTAGACCTACCGCAGCAATAGCCTTCAAACAAATCAGCAAACTTGAAAGCACAGAAAAGCAAAACAATAGTCATGTGTACCGAATACAAAAAGCACTTCGAATGCCCGAAATGTGGCGACGTACACAGAACAGAAAGAGACTATAAAATGTGCAGGGTAGGGCGCAAGGAGAACACATGGGGTGCCTGTGGGAAGTCGTCAGTGGAGCATCATATTAAGGAGGAAGTGTGCCCAGGTTGTATCGAGAAGAAGAAGAAGAAGAAGGACAAGGAGTGAAGCGGACAGGGAAGGATTAAGAAATTGTTAGGCTGGAAGTATATACAAAGACAATAGGACATCGCTAGTTAGTGATCGAAATAAGAAACAGAAACGCCAAATGCACTCTACTTCGTTATCTACTTCGTTATTCAAGTTGGGAATAAGACGCTCTTGAAGCCCCGAGACTTCTAAAATCGATATAGGCAAAGCTCATATTGGCGCGATTAAAGTCTACATAAACCAGGGTTATTATTTATGGCCTACTGGTCACACCAGGGGCTATAGATATCACAGCTACTACTAGTCTTTTAGCAGCTCCTTTCTACGTCAGGTGCTAAATATCTAGAAGCCAGTATGGGGCTCAGTTGCAGTGATGAGGTACCAATATTAGCATTTCCAGCTGAACATTATACTAGTCCGTATCAGTGATTCAAGTCGCAAAGTGCTTGGTGCAATCTTGAGAACGCAAGTCCTTCGACATGATCTAAGTCTCGTTGTAGTTAAATAAACAAAGATAACAGAGCAAGCAGTGAAACATTGCGTCAACTCACATTGAAACAGACGTTCAAGCTTAAGTCATAACAGTGTTAGTCATGATACATGATCGTGACCGGCGCATACAAAACCTCGCTTCTACGATGCCTGATCAGTTCAAAAGTGTTTAGAACTTTCGACTACTCCAAGACAACGAACTGAAATTGGACAATATTCCAGGGTAACAGAACAGAAACCATGTGCACCGAGATTAAGAAAGTTTGGGAATGTCCCAAATGCGGTAAGGATCACAGGGCAGACAGAACACATACGCTGTGTAGTATAGGATGCAAGAAAAACAAATGGGGTGCCTGCGGAAAGTGCAACGTACAGCATGAGTACTGGAAGGAAATGTGCCCAGCTTGTGCAGCTAAAATAAAGAAGAAATAACAAGGCTAAATGGATTGACGGTGAGAAGGGTTGCACTGCCAGGTCGCGTCCCCGGATACTTACTAAGGCAAAGGAAATAAAAAACATTTTCATACAAAAACATCTTCCAAATCAATGTATGAAATATTAATAATTGTGCAGTCAAGCCCTAAGTAAGTCGGATTGGTCACCTGCGAGCATCTTCACGACTGTATTATCAGCTATGAACGAACAACACACCTGTTATTCTACTTATTCGCGTTGGCGTTCTAACCATACTGTTCCGCTGCCCATGTTTATGGATCCTTTAGCCTACTGCTGTCTCCTCTCCTCATCGACGATCGGCGTCGCCTGTGTCGACGCCTTCTTCTGCAAGGTCACCCAAATAGCTGACCCGATAATTAGAGCACTGCCGATGAAGCTCGTTGGTGGAGGGGTGGTCCCCCATACGACACGCTCGATAATCAGTGCAAATACCATTTGAACATACTTTATCTGCGTTAGCACTGCTTGAAATGACTTGCATGGAAGGAAAGAACTCACGATTAGATTCGTCGCTCGGCCGGCTTTCTCTCTTTGGAGACCTTCTGTAAGGAGGACCTGGAACAGAAAGCCAGAGACACCAATGGAGAGAAGAAGAGTCCTAAACGTGTTAGCTGCTGTGTGGAGTATGGTAACTGGAATACGCACCATTCGGGAACACTTTTTGGGATCTCGAATTGAAGGGTGGGATGGACCATGATGATAATAAACGAGCTGAGGGTTGCAGTCGTAGCAAAGTAGTTAACGCTCACAAGGGAGTGGGCTCGCTTTCCAATTATACGAATGGTAGAATATGCTGTGGCTGCTGAAACGGAACCGAAGATGGCACAGAGGATAGCAAGGGTACGTTCTTGAGGTGTGGCTTTCACTGGTGGCAAGATACCGCCATTGACACTGGCATCTGAGTCCAGAGACCGGGGTGTTGGTGGTTCGCGCAGGTTGCGTGGGAACAGAAACGCTGGACGTGCAACAAACAACACACCGGTGAAGGCTATGATGCCTGCAGAAGCTTCCTTGACCGTGAATGGCTCCTATAGTAGGGAGTCAGTAAAACTATCTTCTGATGTCTGAGGTTAGACCTACTCTTAGAGCAACCCAAGCTATGAAAGCAGTAAGCGTAGGGACAAGGAAAGTTATGACTGTTGCATCAGATATGTCGAGGTATGACAACGAGTCTTGTGAATAGGCAGGTTAGCAAAGATTCACTCCAGTAGTCAAATGGATCCTGTCATACAGTATAAACCAAAAAGTCCAGCGGATCCAGCCATGCCTCTCAAAACCAACAATGCTCTAACCTCGCGTGGACCAAATGGAAAATTCGGTATTTTCTTGCACCACATGTAGATCGACCCAATGAGAGCAGTGGCCAGCATGCGAACAAATATGATTTGCAGAGCGTGATACTTTGTCTCAAACGCAGTCGCTAAAAGACGCGTCGTCATAGACATCTGAGTTTGTTAGCGCAACGGTGACATCGCGAACGGGAGTGGCTGCTTACAATGGAAGCGAATAATTGGGCGATAAGAACGTAAAACAAGCCAATGTTTCTAGAATAGACATTTCGCAGCTTTGCCCAGAGGGTATCGGAATCGGGTTGGCTGGTCTCGCTGTCATCCGTTGAATCTGAGGCTGAATCTCTGTCGGCAACAGCCGGGACCAACAAGGAAGAAACTTCCGACTGTCCAGCCTCATTGGCATGCGTTTTGGTTGCTTGAGGCATGTTTGACACACGGCCTGCGTAGTGGTTATACCCTGTCACGCCCAAACACGTCTATTCACATCCAGTATGATGACAGAAATTACCGTGCATCAAATCAGCACAACATAAAGAATTGAAGTTTTTTACGGGTCAGCGATAGACTCCAGTCAGCTAAGAAAGGGGCATTTTCCACCAATCAAGAAGTGGGCTCCATGCGAAACGAGCACGGAACAAGGTTGTTCCTTTTTTCTTGAGTGCTTTTGATCTCCAATATTTACCTTTTTACCTGCCTATGTAGGTATGCAATGTTGGATACCTACTTTCGTCAAGTTTATTATATGTTTTTCTTTAGTTAATAATATGAATGTACAAATAGTTTAAAATTACCTAAAGTGGTTTATTTTGGTATGAGTGAAACCGGATCATTCATTAGGTTCCCAGATTTAATGAAGGATCTGAATGGCTACCCTGGACAGCATAATCAATTATTTTTCAGGGGTGTACTGTACATACATCTGTTCAAGCAGACACCACGCTCATGACAAGAAAGTCAAGTCTCTATTTCATTACCTATGTGGCCCCATATACTACCATCTGTGCCGGCCATGTGTATTTTCCGGGTTGAGACGTGGTCGACCACCGCAACCACAAAGTAAAAGGTTTCTTGGGGCTTTTTCTAAACGCGGCGTGGTCGCATCTTAGTAGAGTACAACTGTTTTCCATGTTGGAGCACAAGACTTCCACATGTGTGCACGAATGTAACCAACCCCCATCCGATGAGTGATCATCGGCCCGGACTCGTGGCCCTCCCTCTCGACCAAGATTACATGGAGCAGCCAATGATCATAGTCGAACAAAGGCCATGAGGACGACGTTTTCCGCCTCCGGTAATCAGCCAGAGCACCGCATATCACAACCAAGTCATGCTCCTTGTTGCAAAGACCCTGAAGACTGTCACCTTGTGCGAATATGCTTTTTAAAATTCCGACAGGCCTGCCATCACAATCCAAAATGTCCAGATCTTCTCGTGTTGTTCCTCGCAACTGAGGTGAACGTCGGCGTAGTCTCAGCTTTGCAACCGTAGTGTTGAATACTAGAGCTCCTGGTAAGTTTGAAGCTGCCTTGCAAGCTTCCGGTTGCAAAGTTGGATGCTCGAGAGTTTTCCAAGGATTGTGAGGACACTCCTTCCAGGTAACATTGTTTCTCGCACTTCCTGGCATGTACTTTGTGCCAAGCTCGGTGATCTTGGGCACTGTATCTGTAAACCTGAATGCTTCAAGTGGGAATTCTTTGTCTACCCACCATTCTTGAACGTCCAGTTTACGGAGTCCAGTCTGTGGATCTTGGTAATGAAAACTCACCAAGCTGACAACGTTGGGAGACTCTTGCCCCTGGTCTACTAGCCACTTATAGCCAGTTCGTTTTGTAGAGCTGGCCCAACTCCAGCTTGGTATACCGGGTTCAGCTGTCCTCAATTCCACATTATCTGAAATATTCCACATCAATGCCTGACAAAGGTACTTCTCAGGTAAGCCGTAAAGCAAAGAGGATTCGAATACCTCGCTTAGGCTATTTCCAATACCAGAGAATGCATTCAGAATATCAGATCCGAATGAAAGCTGTCGTGAAGTATAGTCTGCGACCCAGTCTAGGTAGTCCAGGAGGGAGGTATTGTCGGTGATGTGGTAGTTGACTCCCCTGCCGTACTCCGGCCATCTGTAAAACCCAGGCATTTCTTCAAATTCAGTGTCTGGTCCTCTATCCTTGGGGGCTGAGAGAGTTGAGAAAGCGTTTTTGTGCGGAGGATAATATGCGAATTCCTCGATTGCATGGCCGAGACAGCACTCATACAAAACTTGATGTTCCGTGATATAGAGACGACGAGCCGACAAAACTCTCTCTTGAAAGGTCCATCCCCTCCTATTCCATAGAGAGGCATCGACCATAACTAACCCTCGCTGCCCCTTGAGTCCCCTGAGTTCAACATCAAGGGCGCGTTCGGGTTTGTAAATCGATGGCTTCCTCGGCCGACCGGTAACCCCTGGAAGTCCTCGCCCCTCTCGGTCATTCAGGGCTGCGATGATGGTGAAGTTTGCCGACCGGTAAATTCTATCCATACCACTGATTTGACTATGCTTTGAATTTGGATCGTCTTGAATGATGCAGAAGCGATCGATCCAAAGGTATGTCTGCCCAAGCTGCTTGCACAACAACATGACATCCGTGATAATGGGAGGAAGTACAACCTTGTCGAGGCCATATGGCTTCGTCAGGAGGTGGATGTTCCTTTTCTCAAGCTGAATGCGCTCAGACTCCTTTTCTGGCGGCCACATGTAACTCAAAGCCACGTAGGTCACCATACCTGTAGATGAAGGTTCCACTACGTTCATGGTTCTGAGATTGATCAATTGGAACCCCCGAGGTAGATCAGCTGTCATAGTGTTAGTGCGTTTATCAAAAGCCTCCAGTGCTGCTCACTCGTCTTTGTCTGAAGACTGCGTTTGCATTCGACCCCGTGAAGTTTAGTGCAACCCTGAATCCACTTCTTCACTAGTCTAGTATCAAAGAAAGGAATCTCCCAAGGATCTACACTCTTCAGACGACCAGAGAGCTTCGTGTTGGAGTAACAAAGACTAAACTGTGGCGTGATGCTGAAAGATGTGCGCGCTGCCTCATCCTTTGTAGGCACCGTCGGGAATTCTGGGTCAACTCTAATATGTAAGCTCATAAGAAGCCGAACTATATTCTCGTGGGCATTTAACGAATCTATGCGATGTTGGGCTGCAACTCTGAGATCTCCGGTATCGTAATCAAGGAAAAATGGGCCATCATTGCGAACGCGTATTCGCGAGGTTACTGAAGCGCCTGTTGATTGAAGCCGAGCGCTGACTGCCGTGGCTTCGGCTTTGCATATCATACACTGTGCATTGCCAAGAATATCTTCCAACGTTGCAAAGTTGCCTAGGTCGTATTCCCACCATTCTGTATAAGCTTCCACGTTGTTCCAGATCTGACACCTTTGGCAGAGGCTGGGGTTTTCCATGCTGACGTGTACCTGTCGTTCGATCTAGAGTTTCGCCCACTGACTTGGCTGTTCCCAGGATGTTTAAACGGTTGCCCGATGGCAAGCAGACTTTAAGAAAGGGAGGAGCCAGGGCAAGATTGCGGGGTTTAGGATGATGTCAAGGCTGTGCTGATCGAAAGCTGACAGCATACGGATGTACGGGCAGTGAAAACGAGCCAATCAACAGGCCAAGGCTTTGATTCAGTATTATGTATCTGCAGAATTCGCCATCCGGGGGTGAAGGACATATTTGAACTAATGTATAAGACGTTTTCTTTATCAAGTTCAGAGCCAAGAGTCTCTTCTGCCAACTTGATTCAATCTATACAACTAGTAAATCACTTAGTGCTAGCATAGGAAAAATAAACGAATCTACTATGTCTTGCCCTGTCATGTAGGAGATTATCCTGCAGGATCTCAACCCCCGCCGCAGAGCTTCTGTTTTGACAATCCTTCGAGTCGAGGGATTAAGTCGAAGGATTCTCATCTCCAAACTCGCGATACGAGATACAAGAGCTTAGTTTTCATACCAAACGTTATATACATTCTTGACCTTCCCAATTAAGATATAAGCAAACCTTTTCGTCCAAAAGAGGTGCCGAGATAATAATCAGAAATGAAAACCTTGCGATACGTGCAAATGTCATTTCGGGGGATTGTAGTGCCCAAAGTCTTCGTCTCGACCTGGCCAGAGAAGTTTCTTGCGCACCACTGCGCGTGCATTCGCGAAAGCAACAACAAACCAACCAATAACGACCAAGATTGTCATTGCACTTGCTACGCCCTTGATTCCTCCACTGTCAAGCTCCTCGGCGATCAAACTCGTGGCCAACGTAAACGCAGTATTCGGAAAGACTGCCCCCCACCAGGCCAGTGAGAAGCGAATGCGTTCTTGAATAATACCCATGGTGAGTGCAATAAGACTGAAGGAAAAGAACCAAAACGCAAGTGCCCACATCCAAATCCCTATCCACAACGCCACGACTTTCAAAATTTGAGGAGCCATGGGGAATTTTGCGAAATATGCATAGTTGGGAGGAATCGATCTGGAAAGACTGATAAGACCAGTGGCCATGAATGCGGGTGGACCAACTGCAATAAACATTCCGGGTCGCATGGCCGGCGCAGGGAATCCTTCTTGTGTAAGGCGGTAGAGGTAGAGTGAATAAAGGATAAGGGCCACAGTGAAACCCAACCCAAGATAGGTCACTCCTGCGACGAGGATAGGCAGCCTCTGATATGGCGGCTGGGATGGCGCAATCGTAGAAGCCAGGACACCCGTCAACAATGTTGGGAATATAGGAAAGATCCAAAGCGGGCTCATTGACTTGATAGAAAGCTTTACACCGTGAAAGATGATGGTGTATTGAATGATTGATGATAGTAAAGCGATAGCAGCATAGATCCAAAAGCAGACGCGGAGAGCGACAGGGAGCCAAGGTCCTGATGCAGGAACACCATATATAGACGAATTAGCCAAGAGGATGGCAAAGCACAAAAGAAAGGCTGGGAAGAATAAGCTCTCAGTAGGATGAAGCAAGCTTGTCTTGAGTCCCTTGGGTGTTTTTGCAAAACGGTAGGTAATGGCCATGACGGATAACACGAAAAAAGTGATGGACATGATGAAGGCTACTTTTCCAATCGCAGTGAGCCCGTGAAAGCGATGGGGTGTGCTTTTGAACAAGAGTCCCAGGATGCCTGTGCTGATAGTCACGGTGAACCAAGCCCAGGTGAAGTGCTTCATCCGCTCACGGATGGGACATGGCCGGCCAGGAGCGCATAGCGGTTGTTCTGGAGCGTGAAGCTGACCAGTTTCCCAGTCATCACTGGCATATGCCTTTTGAAGGCCAGGCGATCCATTGACTTGAGTCAGCTCCGACAATGGTGATGCTGGTGTTGCGGGTCTTGCCGATGTTGCCATATTATAGACTGTATAAAAGACCGCCAGGTGATCGTCGAAGCTTGAAGTGATACTTTTGTGGTAGAGGCAGTGACCTGTGAGGAGTGTTTATTAGTTTTACTAAATTGCTCAAATTCTCGTCTCTTAGCAGCCATTATATACACATGTATATAATATCTCTTATTGTGAGTGTGGAGGCAACCATCATGAATTGGAGTCTAGACCTTTAGCAACATCATTTACAGTTTGATGCAAGCTCAACTTGGCGATTGTGATTGGTGAAAGGCTTTGGAGGCTGAAAGTGCCGTTGTCGCATTGGAAGACACTAGAGCACTATGTAATAGCTGTCAGCGTCATGCCAGCATCACGGAACATGATTCGTTCTCTTTAGTATTTATCCATGTCCGTCGTATCCGATTTCTATTCAGCTAAGTAGTTTATGTTATGTATTGTATTTTCTGCTTATAGAGTCATTATAGAACTGAGATAATAACTTGAAAGATTGGCCACGGCCTGTAAATACCTTTGTCATAAGTTATCATAAGGTTTAGTACTAATGTTGGATTCTTATACCTATCTTATGTACAGTAATAGAATCGGCTAAAAGGGATGACATTCATGCAGAGTCAGGGCCTCAAAACAGGTGGCATGTAATAGTGTGAAGGCCTCGAGGTGTCCTGGAAATAACCATATAACGCAAATTGAAGTTTGCACTGGACTGTTAGCACTGAGTGAACCTGACTATAACGAGAGTGATACGAACGATTGTAATAGCAAACGAGCCATATCAGAACGAATTTGGCACTCAATCAAGCTGCCGGATGTGACTCTAACATTCTTCAAGAAGATTTAGATTAATATGGTCCTGGAATATAAGTTAAAGAACGTAATTTAGGAGGCCATTATGCATTTCACCCCCGAGGGAGAATGTCGGACCAATATAACGAGGTGAAGCTTACTTTTACGACCAAATAGGATGATTTATTTGCTTTTATTGGCACCAAGCTGGGTCGAATGGCCATGCGAATGTTATTTGATCACAGATCGGAGCAACGCTGCCACCATGATGCCTAGCAGGCCAGGCCGTTTTACCCTCTCTGAACGCCCTGTCTCCACTCCTTGTCAAGGAGAACTATAATATCATCGAGGGGGGCTTGGAAGCGGCAAAAAAGAGGCTTGACGAGCTCAAAGCCGGGCAAGTGATGAGAAGTTTGTACCGAGAGTTTAGGGTATGAATAACTACTCGTCCTAAGACATGACTACATCTTTTGCAACACTTTAGGTTAGGTAATACTAATTAAGTGAAACACTAAACCCTCTATTAATCGAAATAAAACAGTTTGAACCTATTTAGATACATTCAATCCCTGACCTGCAACCTTTCCAGCATGCAAACCTGTCGCAAACATCACCTATGCATTCGAGTCACTCCATACCAACTAGCCTTGAATCACTCCTTCTCCCGCACAACCTCTGTCAGCTTGACATATAGCTTAGGCTTTTCATAAAGCAAGAAGGTCTTGTGGTTAAGCCAGTCGTTGCTCTCTGGCTGAAGTTCAAGGTCAAACTTCCAGAGCAATCGAGTCATGAGAATTCGCATCTCGGTGTATGCTAGGCTAATTTCCAAAATTTAGTTCCCGATCAATACTCCTCTTCCAATAGGATAGACTTACTTCTTCCCAATGCAGTCTCGGGGGCCTATAGAAAACGGCACAAGTATGCTCTTGTGGTCGTTGGCGTATTTGGGATCATCCAACCAGCGTTCAGGGACAAACTGCTCGGGATCTTTAAAGTTGTACTCTGAACGAAAAGAAGGTCGATGAGGTACAGAAACCACAGTCTAACGTTAACATCAGCATCAGAGGGTATTCAACAAAGGCACAAGGGTCACCTACGTTCTCAGGGATCCAATAACCTTCCATAAACTCGCCGCCAGGTGGTACAAACCTAGGGAGACCACCAGGGACAGGTGGATCTGAAGCAGGAGTTAGAACAGAGTTGCTTATAGGTATCGGAGCGATGGCGCGTCCAAGGTGAACTTACACATGCGGAAGCCTTCGCTGAAGACAGCCAATAAATACTTGAGCTGGTCCACGGCGCTCAGGGTTATTTCTTCCTCGGAACTGAACGTAGAGCGAATCTCGTTGACCAACTTGTTAAGCTTATCAGGATTCTTCAGGAGATGAAAGGTGGTTCCGCTCAGTAGTGTAGCCGTTGTTTCACTACCAGCTACGATGAAAGAGCTCGCGTTCTCAATGATTTCAGGCTGTGACATGCCCTTCTCATCGTTATGCCGAAGAATATATGACATGAAATCTTGACTTTTGGTATTGCCGGCTTGAATACGGGCAAGCGCCGCGTGCTCGGTGAACTGCCAATGTTCATTCGTAGCCTTGCTGTATTTTGCAGGCAACAGCCAAGGAATCCAGCTTGAAACACCTAGACGCGATACAATTTGGCCAAGGGCAATAGCCTTGATGCTGCTGAAGAGAAGGGAGACCCATGGGTGATAGTCGCCTTTCTCAAGGCATCCGAATGGCTGACCGAGGGCAAGATGACCAATCACATCGAAAGTAGTGAAGTTGAACCACGCTACTATGTCGACAGCAGTGCCCTCATGAGCCTTCCGAGTAAGCTGCGAAATGAACAGGTCCACGTAGTGCATGAGAATGGTGTCCTGACTGCGCAATGCCTTCATTGAAAAGGCATGAGAGACCAGGCGGCGCATGCGCTTATGGTCCTCATGATTGGCAACGAGGAGACTGGTGACAGGACGGTTCTGTCTGTACATTCTTCGATCCTTTGCAAATTCCTTACCTCCGGCTGTTTTATGACCATATATGGTCTTCATAGCATCGGCTGTGATGAAGGAAACATCGCCAGGGGTGAATCTGACGGCAGGTCCGTATTGCTCATGCAGCTTGCCGAGAACCTGGACCCAGTCGCCCTTACCAAGGTGGTAGAGGTAGGGAATCTGAGTAACAGCGTATAGCCTGGGTCCAGGTACCTTGGCAAGCGGGTGGAAAAAGGCGTAGTACACAGAGCTGAGGACGAGATAGGAAAACTAGAAAGGAATGAGAGTCCATCCAATGAAAAGCTTGACTATGACTTACAAAGAGTAAGGGCAATAGAGCCAGCTTCATGCTGAGGGATAGCCCTTCCATGATTTCAGTATGGAGGGCGCCCATCCTGACGTTTGGAGGTGGCTGAGAAGATGAGAAGAAATGGAAACAGTTGGATCGGTTAAAAGAATGGATGAGATGTCAAGTTCTTGTGAGTGAGTAGTGATTTACAACTTCGAAGGAAGGGATTTCTGAAGCATTTTAAAGCATTTTTGACTCGTATTAACGACTATCATATCTCTCAACCCTCACAATACGCGTCGATCTTTGATCTTTTATGGGTTATCTCCTTCGTAATGCAACATCGGGAGCAACCGACGGTCACGATGTGGCCAATAAACGCCAAGATATTGTGAAGTGAGGGGAGTATCGCTTTCTAGAAGCAAGCCGAGTGCCGATTCGAAACAGGAGGTATCCACTGATCCACATCGTAGTGAGGGACAATTTCGCGTTCCGCGTAAAATTGGTACAAATGTCCGCGGACTTTCCGTTTAGCAATCGGGGTCTCGGTGATTCCATGAGCCGTGATTTATTTTTCGCGCTCTGACCATGAGAAATCAAGACTTGATATGCCCTTTGTGGGGAAATTTATGTAAAGACATGATGGATGCTGTAACTAACGAAACAACTAAAGGGATGGATGTCTAAAAGAATTTCAAGGAAGACAGCAGTAAGCGCCAACTTTAACCAATTGGTTTATAAGCTTATTCTGGAAGAGGTAGTGGCTAAAGTTTGTGGCTGCATTGACAGGTTGACGCTATCTTTGACCTTGAGTGCCTTGTCCCGAACCTTCCGTGCGGCCATGTCAAGGGACCTATAATAGCCAAACTGTGTAACAACCATAGGTGTTTGAGTTAATCAATTAGTGCACTACCCAGCTGGCTAGTGCTCTAGAGTATAGGTATTTACACCAAGATACCTCGAGTCTCAAGGCCATTTCACATGGGCAACCCAAAAGGGCATTAAATACAAGATACATATCTGAATAGCATGCAGCTTTTAATAGTGGTTTACTATGAGACTATTCTCTGTTCTATTCGCGTCACCACTCTGCCCCGTGCTGTACAATGTTGAGATCAAGCGTCCCTGCAACATCCGAATAGATAACGCCGACCATAACGGCATAGCGAATATGCAGAGATACATTATATTGTTTATAATACTGAACTGGTCTCTTAGCATCAAGAATGTGCTGTAGCGGCAATCAATCCGTGGGTAGGTGCTCATGATTGGCTATGTACCGTGGTACAGGAAATCGTTAATGGGTACAACATTAGCATCCCAAGACACTTCACGACCCTCCAAACGTAATGATCAAGGGATTAATCGACATCTGTTGCAAATAATGTATTCACCTCTTTATTCTAGAGAAAGATCATTCTTATATTAAACTATGGAACCCAGACTCACCAATGACTTCAATTTTCTGAGTCGTGGAGGGATAGGTTGCCAGCTGCTCCCATCATAATTCTAAATACATCGCTCTAGCCCCCTTTATAGTTACACCATAATCTTGCTTACTGGCAGGTACCATACGACCTAACAAGATTCGCCCTCCACGTCAACTCAAGGACTGTACAGCACTCTGAGCATACTTGTTGGGGTCTTTAGCCGAAGAGACGCTTAGCTATTAAGTACTGGGTAATCCAGATACCCAAAAGCACAGTCAGAAAGAGGAAGAGGAAGAAATACAACACAAGAGTTATGACGTCCTCCAGATAAACACGGAACATCATCCCAACACGCCAGCGGTAGTAGTAGCCGCGGTTAGTCTCGTCCCGATTCGCCAATTCATGATACGGCTGGTACCCAGACACAATGCGGTGAACGAATTCGGAAAAGAAATTGTGGTAGCAAACATGTCGATATATGCGGCGTACGCGGTGGTATATGTCAATGACAAAGAAGGCCAAGATGGCGACCATAAAGACAATGGCTCGAAGCGTTGCATGTATCTTCGCCTTATCTTCGTGTTAACTCAACCATCAACGGTAAACTGTAGATTACGTACAGTTAGACGCAACTGGAGATCATTGGTCATCGTAGAGCAGTATGAAACACTTCAGAAGAAGCTCGCGTGCAGCAGGAGAGCTGTGTTGAGATTTATCTCCAAAAGGTAAGAAAGTCCAATATTCATTCTGAGAAAAGTTCAAATGCTGTAAAGACTTTTTTTGACTCCCATTTCCTCTATACCCAAGCCAACACACAGCCTCCGTCAATGCTAAGAATGCTTAGATGAGTTGGCCCAATTAGCATTGATCCAATCATCATCAAATAGTCTGAGGCCTGCAGCATGATGGGGCCGCATCATCCTAAGCTGCAGTCTTAATTGGCAATAAGCACGGGTCTAAGACATACGGTCTCCTCAATTAGGAGCCTGAGGCTCTCAGATATTTTGGTCAGGCTCTCCTCTGTTGCCTAAAGCTTCGTGTTGTCACAACACCAGCACTGCCTTTCTCTCATACGTGCACGCGCAATACTATGATGAGAAGGCCAGGGATCTGGATACAGATTATGAGATGTGAAAAGGAAGTGTTGAGCAGATGTACATGAAGAAACAAAACTACCCTTAAAGCACGACATCGAATCCATCTTCTCCATAGCAAATAGCATCTTGACTTTTTCGATGGAGTTGAAATCAGCTTTTACCTTGTCATTAAGGCAAAAAAGGGTTTCATTAATGCGTTTTAATAGCACAGCTACCTAGGGATACTCCAGATACAACTTTTGAGGAAGCTAAAGTCTTTGCCTACGTGTTAGGGAAGCTACATCCATGGGAGAAAGGCTGATGTGAGTTGAGGATAGCATCAACTTCTGGTCCCTCGGCCCCATTGTCCTGTTGCATTGAAGCGACGCCAAGTCAACTATTTATGAATCGAGATGCTCTGTAGCTCCTGCCGCGGCGTTAGGCCTGTCTGACTTTCTTATCTACTATACGGTAATTCTTGGTGGCATTCTCGGGCAGTCTTCTAGGTGATAGCACAGGATGAAACAAACTTTTGTGACATTGTCTTCTAAGAATGAGAGAAGGTTTCCACGAACAGAGGACACTTTTAACAAGAGGTTTAAGAAGAGGGTTAAAGATATGAATCCCGCGGGTAAGAAGCCCGGCATTACCGGTCTCGGGACTCTTTATTCTTCTATTGCTGCCAAATCTCCTTGAGCATATCATGGTAGATGACCACAATCTCCTTTCGAGAAAAAGCAAGTTAATTGCCCTCTTTATGCTCGCACCTAGATAGCTAAATTTATTTACATTGCCTCAGTGCATACTTTCGGATAGTGCTATTATTATTATAAATAACGCTTTTATTAGTACAGAATAAAGTCAAAGTAACATAAAACCCTCATACTGAGGGTCTGCAATGAAATAAAATGATTAATAATTATAATCTTTATTTAAAAGTGCTGAAGCTTTATAAATAAAGTCTAATGGATAATGAGCATGTAGCAGGCAGATACTGTGGTCGGCCTCCCGCATTTGCAGCACTATACATGGATACCCAAACGCCCGCAGGACGTCACTTGAATGACGGACTCTTGCTTCAGAATCTCATTCAATTGGTGAGTTTTCTGCCATTACTCCAAGCTATCTGTATTTCAGATGATTGCCAATGCGAACTAGGCTTTATGTTGACGCATCGAGACCTCATCGAATAAGACATGCTGACCAATATTTCTCAACCCATGTCCTTGCCGATCAAGTATAAAACTACGGTTTCCTCAGTCACTCACTCCTCCAGCTTATGCTATAGCATCATTCTGCCTTGTATCTATTAGCTCACACATTTGCATTATTCTTTCGGGCTGATGGGCCACCTGGCTCAGAATTATCATTCACGCATACCTACCTACCTTACAGCCCTCGACGCAGACTTTCGAAATGGGTATCGACGCCGGCTTTGACATGGTTCCTCGGCTTTCTTCAGGAGTTGAGGACCGAGAGAAATGGAATCAGTTCATTGACCTCATCAAAGAGCGGTACGAAGACGACCCTCAATTTAAACGTAGAGTCAATTACATCGAATTCGAAGCTGGCGAGCACCCGTTGCTACCTCTAGAAGGCCATAAACTCCTACGTTTTAGCTCAAAACTGTGCAGAGGCGTGGACAATTATATTTTCGATGTCACGCGCCTTACACGTGCGTATTTTGGCTCCCGTGTCAAGGCATGGCACGAGATGTAACCAATTTAGCCACTATACCTGGGATAAAGTCAATGAATCCATCGATTCCTATAAACAGGTTTGTCGTACGGTTGTACGGCTGTAATTCATCTTTTGATAATGTTCTTTTTAGTCTGATCAACACGCTACGGCGAGTCCAAAGATGGATGCATCCCTTTATAAAGTACGGGACATCCCTAAGAAAGGCAGAGGTCTGTTTGCCAAACTTGACATAGCCCCGGGTACCCGTATCCTTTGCGAGACACTACTCCTACTGGCCCAACCCATGTCTCCAGACATGTTGGAAGTTCTTTTGGCAACAAAGCTGAAAGCGTTACCGAAATCAAAGCAACGAGAATTTCTATCCCTTCATAACAATTTCCCTGGTAAACATCCATTCAGGGGTATTTTCAAGACAAACGCTCTGCCATGCGGATCCGACTCCACTGTAGGCGGTGTCTATCCCACAATCTGTCTCATCAATCACAGTTGTCTACCGAACTCGCATAACAACTGGAATAGCGACGCAAGTCACGAGACTATTCATGCGGTACGGCCGATTCGAGCGGGAGATGAAATCACTATCCCCTATGATCGAGGAGGGCCATCCGCTGTCCGGAGGCCTTTGCTTAAAGAGTCTTTCGGTTTCGAGTGCGATTGTAGCATATGCACTTTACCGCCATCCGACCTCTAAGCTAGCGACAATTGTCGACTGCAGATACAAGAGCTTGACGATAATATCGGAAATCCCTTCACTATGATGAGTAACCCGCAAAGCAGTCTTCAGAATTGCTATTCGCTCCTTTATACCCTACGGGGGGAATTCAACGGATGGGCCGGTGTACTAAATGCGAGAGTATACTACGACGCTTTCCAAATTACTATTGCACACGGAGATGTCGCCCGGGCTACTGTGTTTGCAGAGAAAGCCTATGAAGCCAGAACTATTTGTGAAGGCGAGGATAGCCCGGACGCAAAGAGAATGAAGTCGCTTGCGTTGAAACCACCCAGTCATAGTAGCTTTGGGGTTTATTCTATGAAGTGGAAAACAAAGAAAGGGGCAGCAATGGCTAACGCCGACACAGCGGAGTTTGAAAAATGGCTATTCAGGCAATAAATCTAAAATGCAGCATGTCCACGAGTCATCAAAGTCTCTTGAAAGAGCCCAATCGAATTACTGCATCCCTGGTACCTCCCTGGACTACGATCACATCAACATCCAAGACCAATAAGAAGACTGCAGAACAACCTTAACTGATGCTGCTGGAAATGGCAAGGCAAGAATTGTTTCGACACTTTTTAAGATGAAAGCTTGGTCTTCCCACATCCTACATTAGTTAATGGCTGTTTCGCATGGCCTAAATGCTGGGCCTCTTTATTAGAAGCATAAATATAATGATCTTGGAAGCAGAAGTCCGATGCCAGGGAAAGATGACATGGGACCACTAGTCCGTCCCAGTCAGACTTTTCGTGAAACATTCAAGAGCCGCATTTCAGGCGTCAAGGGTCTGCTAGCCTCACTTATCTCGTCAAGGTCCCATTGCCCAGTGGTGGAGCTACGGAGAATTAGCTGAATATTATCATCGCTTTGTTTAATGACACGACCCAGCGTCACGCGACCTCATTAATGAACCATGCATAGGAACCCCCGTACGACATTTGCATATCCTTGACATCAACGACTCATCTGGCAATTTCACCGGATCCGCAACGGGGCAAGGATAATGTACCACATCTTCGAGTCAGTTATCTCGCATTGGCCCGTCATTTTGAGTCGTGAGTGGTAGTTCCGTCTTTACCCGACCCATGGTGCTTTTCCCTGCTCTTGGGTAGCGTCGTGGATACTACTAGATCGATTATTGATATTGAAGTCGACCGAAAATCAAGCCAAAGTGTACAATTTTCATCTGTGGGACGAGTGCATACAAAATGCTGGGATTGTAAGTTTTACTTGCTGGGCTGTCAGACACAGGGATTTTCTTGATGCTGTTATTTGCAGCGCTTATATCATATCAAGTCAACAGCAGTGGCGTTTGAGTATGCTTCTAATATGGGACTCAAGTCGAGCAGCGTGTGAGCTTGCACATAAACAATCATTGTTTACTATAAACGGATAATACAAAATACATCAGAAGACTTCTGCCTCGCCGATTCAAGATACACCTTTCAGGAAAAGTTTGCCATGTGTCGAGGGGCGATCTTGGAGTGGAACATGTGGTCAATCTCGTCATATCGTCGGCCCTTGAGCTCAGGGACGTAGACCCAACTCCACATGAAACCAATGAGACCAAGTCCTCCAAAGATGAAGCCAACCTTGCCTTTCAGGTTGCCCTCATCGGGGTTGACCATGTAAGGAATGGCAAAGTTCATGGCAAGACCCATGACGGACTGGGTAGCAGTAGCCAAGGCCATGGTCTTGGCCTTCAGGTTCAGCGAAGCAGTCTCTCCTAGAACAGCAAAAGCCATAGCTCCAACGGTAGCGAAGTAGACGTAGGCGTAGATGACAGTGCAGGCGGCTTGCACCCACTTAGCAGCGGCAGTTGGCACAACATCCATGACACCAATGAGGAGCAAAAGAACAGTAAGGGCTCCCATACCAGAAAGGAAGATCTTACGGCGACCGAAAGAGTTGACAACGAACCAACTGCAGATGTTGCCAAGGACACCGCATGCTGTAACACCAACACCGAGATCGAAACTCTTGGACTCTTGGAGACCGGCGAGCTGGAAGAAGTAGGTCGAGTACCCCAGGACAAAGATAATTCCAACGAAATGCTGGCAGACAAAGACTCCCATGCTGATGATGGTTCGGATGAGGTCTGTTCCCTTAAAGCACTGGGCCCAAGAAGCTTCCTCGGTGGATGCAGCCCGCTCCTCGGCGATGGTTTGCTGGATAGTAGCAAGCTTGCCGTCGACATCAACTCCCGAACCGTATAGCTGGATGAGGGCCTTTCTGGCCTCCTCGATCTTGCCCTTGCGGGCCAAGTACCATGGAGTCTCAGGGGCGAAAGGGAGGCCAATAGCGAGGATGACGACGAAGACACCCTGTGTAGCCAAAGCACCACGCCAAGCCCAGTGGTCAGTTCGTTCACCGAAAGCCTTGATAACACCGTTTGAGATCAATTGGCCAGAAGCGATTCCGAGATTGACGCCGGCTGTCGCAATACCACGGAGAACGACAGGTGAGAGCTCAGAGGTTGCAAGGGGGGCCAGAGTCAGGAAGAAGCCCAAAGCGAAGCCGATAATCAACTTGGACATGAGGAAGGCAACGTTGGTGTTGGACAAGACCTCACCAACGATGCCGCCGGCCGCGATAACGAGGGCGATGGCGAGGGACCTCTTTCGGCCGATCTTGTCGCAGAGCCAGGAGCAGAGGAAACCACCAAAGAAGCCACCGACTGAGCTGATAGTGTTGAAGGCAGTTTGCCATTGGGCAGGGAGAATCGCTTCGCCTTTCTTGTCGACATATCTAATATGATATTAGCTGCTGTTCATAAACTCGATCGATCGGTTGATGGACGTACCCAAAGTCACGTCGGAACGAGGCGACCGAGATCATGGCTCCGTTGATCTGAGCATCGAATCCCCTGTAAACTCAATCTTAGCTATTGCATTCTTGATAAGCGTTTTGTGTTTGGGTTCAACTCACCAGCCAATGGCTGCAACGGCCCAGTAAAAGCACCACCAGATGATAGCTGGGTGGTTCTTGAAACATTGCTGAATGGTCAGGTCATGTTCTGCCTGACGATCGGCGTCGACAGCTTGAGACTTTTCGGTGACATACTCGGCACCGGACGCCTTGGGATGAAGCTCGAGATCATGCTTGCCATCAGAAGCATTATTTGAAGACTCCATGATGGTGTCGTTGATGGTGATGCTGTTGCTGTGTGTTTAAGGGGTGAGCAAAATGGAAGGATGATGAAAGCAAATAAGATGGGGTCAACTGGAGAGTCTTTTATACATCGACACATGAGGAGGTGTTGTTTTGATATTGTAACATCGACATCCGTAAGAAGCAAGGCAAACAAGGACTGGGTGCGCGAACACGCGCGACATGGTCTGACCAGAAAGACAGCATTTTCCAGAATCACGCGAAAAAGCAAGGGAATTCTAGCTTCGCTAGTTCGGTCTAGGCCGGTCTGGGGATTGTGGAGAGATCGGCTTCGGCGAACCTGGGGATTCTGGTTTAATTTCTGGGGATAGTTCAAGCTGGACTTACCCCAGTTTGGCTGATAGGAGCGACACTCCCCGATCAAAACTCCACATTCTGGCGTCACGAGGCACCGGAGAGTTATAAGGGCGACACTCCCCGACATTTAGCATCCACTATTTCTGCCTTCTCTCTCTTCACCTCTCCACATTGATGGATCTTGCCTCCTGCAACTCTAACTACACCACCATGTCTCCGCCAGAAACAGCCGATCAACCCCGAGATACAGAGCAGCAGCAGCAGAACGAACCAGAACGTCGGGCCTCGACGGGAAAGAGACCAGCTCCGCGAGGCACCGCATTCTATCCACGGAAACGGGCCAACACGGCTTGTCAAGTCTGTCGGGCCAGAAAGACAAAGTGCGACAACCAGAAACCGTCGTGCTCCTATTGTCTCAGCGTCGGGGCCAACTGTATCCAGTCCCCGGTCGACCTCTCGGCATTTGACCCCGCAAGTCTCAAGATTCTGCAACGCTTGGATGAATTGGAGAAGCTGATTCGCGAGCCACGAAACGACGTCTCACAACAACACTCATCCCCGGATATTCCCCAGACAAACAGTCACAGTCAAGACCTGTTGTCTATTCAGGGCTCCATTCAGGGCTCCCCTACAGACTCTCTGCAATGGAAGTCCACAGGTAGCATCACTGACATACCTCTGAGAAGTATCCTTCCAGAAAAGATGGAGAGTATTCTTCTCTGGTCCGTTCTCTCTCGTGACATGTCAGCTCATGCGACCCTTCAAAACGACCCTCCCCAGCCATCACCGTCCTATTCCCCCGGTACCACATCGCTAGCTGACATTGCGGATCTGGATACCCAGGGTGTAAAGACACTTCTGGATAACTTCTTCGCACATGTGCACTGCAAAAACCCCATCTTGGAGGAGGCAGCAGCTCGGCGAGTTGTCCTCGGCGTGGTTATTGATGGCATTGACTGGTCACCCGGTTCGTGCTTGACCCTGATCATCTGTGCGCTGGGCAAGATAGCCACGCCACTCGACGCGAGTTTTCATCTACGGTCCGATTCGACCCAGTTTTTAGAGGCACAGGCCCTGTTCCAAGCCGCCCAAAAGAGAATTGGTACCCTCATGGCCCGCTCCGACATTATCGGAGCCCAGTGTTTCTTCCTTTCTGGGGTGTTCCTCATGAGCACATTCCGACCTTTCGAAGCATGGCGTTACTTCTCTCAGGCGTTAGCCACATGTCAGACGTTGCCGTTCCTACAAAGAGCTCAATCTCTGAGCGCCACAGATGGGCCAGACATGCCACGGCCAGAATTGGGCGAGACACAACAAGAAGCCGTCTACTGGTCTGCTTGGAAGTCTGAGAGGGAGTTACGGGGAGAACTATCGCTGCCCGACTTCAGCATGCCGTATTCTTCAAGCGTGCTGTATCCGCCCTTCTTCCCTACTCCTCCACATCCTCTGGAATCGACAAAGACTACGGCGTCCAGTAGACAACATACAGCATGGCTGTTCTATCTCTCCGAGATATCTCTGAGACGACTCTCCAGTCGGACGTGCAATGATATACTCGAGCTACATCGCGCATCGCCATCTAACATGGAGTTTCTCAAACAACTCTCCCTCCTCATACCTGCTTACGAGACTCAAGCGAACGAATGGGCCGAGAGTCTACCAATCGAACTATCCATCGCATCAACGCCCATGCAAGACAACGTCTGCTGTTTTGTCCTCCGAGGCCATCTTGTGAATTTCTTCGAGCGCCTCTACTGGCCATTCGTCATGGCCCATCTCGCCGCTCTGGAACGCGGCGTAACAACACCAATACCAGGCCGACAATTCGTAGAAAAAGGCCTGGAGTATCACGTGCTAAATGTCGAGATCAACGAAGCTGGCTTCCTGCATCGTCATCACGGTACCTGGTTCATGATCAGAGCCCTTGTCCGCTCCGCAACTGTATTACTTGCAGCGCGGCTCTTGGGCTCAGCTATGCCAACTGGTTGGCGCGAGGCGTGTGAGAGGATCATGCAGGTCCTGCGAGCCTGGGAAGATGATATCCCGGAATTGTCGAACCATCGGAATTTTTTGGAAGAGGTTTTGCACAGTCCTAGTGGCTTATAATACGCTAATTAGTTATGAACTTACGAGCAGGACTCTTAATTTGGTTTAAATTCCACTTCTCCACGTTTTCATGTGTAATAGGCATATGCACTACCCCGTATTTTCATTTTACAAGTAATGACAATATGCCATTTCCCCGTGCTTTCACGACTCATGAGCCTGTTCCACTGTAATAACCGGGTTTCCGGGGTAATGTGACTTTGTGGTGTCATGGCGGCTCCCATCGGGGAACGTCGCTCATAAGAAATCGCTCCACTTGGAGTATATGGAGCCTATATTTAGGTGAAAGAAGTTATGTCTTTCAGCATCCACAGACCAGACCCCTCAAAAACATAGACAATCTTGAATCCCCTTGAATCCGTCTCACTCTCATTCTCCTCTTTCACATCAACCTTCACCACCATGTCTACCTGTAAAATGCTACACGTCGACGGCAGTCGGATCGTCGATCCTTCTGGCAAGACTGTCATCCTGAAGGGTGCTGCCATTGGTGGCATGCTCAACATGGAGAACTTCATCAACGGATATGCTGGCCATGAGCACCAGCACCGACAACAAATGGCCGAGGTCCTGGGCGAGGAAAAGGCTCAATACTTCTTCGACAGAGTTCTCCACCATTTCTTCACAGATTCTGATGCTGCTTACTTTGCTTCATTGGGCCTCAACTGCATTCGCATCCCCTTCAACTACCGTCACTTCATTGATGACATGGAACCCGACAACCTCAAGAAGTCTGGTTTCGATTGGCTAGACCGATGCGTGGACATTTGCGCACGACACAACCTCTACGCTGTCCTCGATCTGCATGCTGTTCCCGGAGGACAGAACCAGGACTGGCACAGCGACTCTGGCCTTTCTCGGGCTTCATTCTGGGACTTCAAGGATCACCAAGACCGAGCCATCAAGCTTTGGGAGGCTCTTGCTGCTCACTACAAGGGCAACCCTGTCATTGCTGGTTACAACCTCCTCAACGAGCCAGCAGATGAGAGCAAGACAGCATCTGGTCACTACGGCGACAGGCTCGTAAAGTGGTACGAGAGAACCGAGAAGGCAGTCCGAGCCATCGACCCCGAGCACATGATCTTCATCGACGGTAACACATACGCCATGGACTTCCGAGCCTTCCCCGAAAAGCCTCTTCCCAACGCTGTCTACGCGTGCCACGACTACAGTTTCCTGGGTTTCCCTCTCGGAGAGCAGTATGAGGGCACAGAGGATCAAAACGCCAAGCTACGACAGAGTTTTGAGCGCAAGGTTCAGTTCATGAGAGAGAAGCAGGTTCCTATCTGGAACGGAGAATTTGGTCCCGTTTATCAGAACGAGCACAAGGAGGGAGAGGAAGGTGTCAAGACCAACGTTAAGCGATTCAACCTGTTGCAGGAGCAGCTCGCTATCTACAGAGAGACCGATGTTAACTGGTCGATCTGGCTTTACAAGGATATCGGTTACCAGGGCATGGTCTACGTCGACCCCGAGTCACCCTATATGCGTCTTATTGCACCTTTCGTCGCCAAGAAGCAGCGTCTCGGTCTTGACTTCTGGGGCGTCGTCAACAAGGATGGCGTCAAGCACCTCTACGAGCCCTTCATCCAAGGACTCAAGGAAGAGGTTCTCGAGAAGTACAGAGACACCAAGTATCCCAAGATCTGGACTTTCGAGCGACAGTTTGAGCGTGTCATCCGAGAGTGTTTGATGAGCGAATATGTCGGCTGGGAGCTTGCGGAACTATTCAGGGACAAGACCAAGGAGGAGCTGGAGGAGCTTGCCAGCAGTTTCTCATTTGAGAAGTGTATTAAGAGAGATACTCTGGTTGGAATTCTGAGCCACGATTCACAGATTTCGGCTGGCAAGCAGTAATGGGGTCAAGGTTCATATTGCATTACCACGGCGTTTGGGTTGGGTTCATGGCATCTGAGGAGAAACACGAACATCACATATATAGATAGAAATGAACATTATGTGTATATGTAGAAACACGAATGTCAATCAAGGATTTTCTTTTTACTAGATCATTACTAAGTCCTGTGTATGAACCCCGCATCACCTTTTGTCTGTCTTTCCAAGCCTCGTAATGGGTCATGAGCACAATCGCTGTAATGTGTTCCCCAGCCCATACGCTGAGCATCCTAGCGTCTTCCGTTCTCAAGCTCAATAGGGGCCTCGCCTTCAGTCTCCTTCTGCTTGATAGCCCAGGCAAGCTCCTCATCTGCCTGAGCCGCCCTTTTCTCGTCCTCAGCTCCAAGTTTGACATTGCGGACAAAATAAAGCATGGCCAAGAGGATACCCGACACACAAACAGAGCCGATGGCAAGTGTTTGTTGAGTCTGGCGGTAGCACTCATCAATAGCATTTCTCTCAGCGGTGCCAACCTCATATTTACGTGCAACCACGATAGAGCCAAAGATCTTGCTACCGGTCTCCTTGCCGAAGTAAGCATTAAGCTTCCGTGGAAGCACAGAGTTCCATAAGGCTCCACTAATAGTAACTCCGAGATTCGAACCAAAGCCGAGGGACGAGAGAAAGACAGCAGTGGCAATCCCAACTTGCTCATTCTCGAGGACGGCTTGTAGAGCCACTTGAAGTGGTACCTGTGTGAAACCACGGCCGACGCCAAGAAGTGACTTGGTGGTGATGAAGGCGGCTTCGCTAGCGATATGGGTACCGGAAATGTTGGTGAGGTAGATAGGCAGTCCACAAGCCAAGATAATTAATACAACTCCAAACATGATCAATGGCTTTGTGTTTTTGGCAAACTTTAGAGAGAGACCAGCCGCCAAAGCGCCAATGTTGTATGCCACGCGCTGGGCGTTGTCAACGCGTGTTGCGGCTCCAGGTGAATAATGCCCCGCGACTTGGAGAAAGCTCGAGAGGAAGGGTCGGTAGATGCTGTCAGCCATGGCGATGATGATGACAGATGCGCAGGCCACAATGACATTGCGCTCTCGGATGGTTCGGTATGGAATGATGGGATTAGAAGCAAACTTTCCATCCCAGACCAGAAAGCCGATAAAGGTCAGTACTCCAACTATGAGGAGTACAATTGATGAGGGTCTGCTCCATCGGTCGGTGTTTTTTCGTCCCGCGATGGTCATTGGAAGCAGTGTCATGGCCAGACCACCAATAAGGAGAAGTGCGCCGAGGAGATCGAGCTGCGTAACAACATGCTTCACCTTTCCAACGATTCCAGGCGCAGCACCTTGCATGAAGGAGACTTTCTCGGTGATGATTCCGATACGTTTCGCACGACGGTTCATCCAGATCATGATGCCAATAGTGGGAATAGCAGTCACGGGGAGAATGATAGCCCACATGCCATAGCCCCATCTCCAGGAGGAGTTGAGGAGCATGTATTCACCGAGATATGTTCCGCCGTAAAGAGTGGGAATCGCTGAGAGGGACTCGGGTAGTGTGAAGATGATGCCACGATTGACAAGGGTGGTGATGTCGGCAACGAAGATTTGCTGGATGATGTTCCACCACGTATCGCCAAAGACGTCGAAGATTCCACCTGCCTAGGAGATACATTAGCCTGGACACAGTAGTTGGAGAGCATGTATGTATACCAAGAAAGTGTCCACGTTTGAGCAGCCTGCATACATGGCATTTCCGATACTCATGCATATCGCAGCACCAGCGAAGCTCTGCGGTCGACCGAAATACTGTAGATTTACGTTAGCTAAGGATTCATGGGGCTATTTGTAGCAAAATAATACATTGGCAAGCTTGGCCAGCAGCGGATAGGACACAATTCGAACGAGGCCATTGACGATAGCACCAGTCGCCAGAAGCGAGTGGCCGTTGAAGTGGCTAGTCGCATATGGCTCGTAGACGTTGCCTGTATATACTGTCAAGTTCATGAAGAAAAACATGACAAGAATACTGAGATGGGTTAGCTTGGCTGCAAAATGCAATTTCATCAACTGACCATCCAATGGCGAAACTAAGGGTTCGCGTCGTCCATAGCTTTCGAAAAGCTTCATTCATGGAATTCGGCCTCAAGACGTCCTCCTCCACGGCGACCTCATTCTTGCGCTCCGAGTCGTCTGCCATGGTAGTCCACTATACCGCACAGCAATGGCCTTCTTGGGATGCGAAATCCCCCCCAAATTTTAGGGATGGGTGCACTTTATGTGCCAAAGAATTCCCTCACATCCCGATGCCATGGGACGGCACTTATGCCTAATTCAACCACCTGCACTCTGACCAGCATGGGGGCTCACGATGATCCTTTCTATGTAGAGTCAAGACCATTGGTGGGAGCTGATTGATAGCTGGTCTTGGCACCAATGCTTCTTGAATAACCTTGCTGTTAAGTATGTTGCTCAAGACTGAATTTTACCGCCAAGAAACTAAGTACGCAAATGCAGTGTTTGACTTTGAGAGTTAGACTCTTTTGAGACTTATCCGCGGTAAATTCGGGCTGGTGAGATGAAGAATGGCAAGGGTAGAGATTATCAGCCGTTGAGATCTTATCTGATCCTATCGGCAAATTGGTTAGTACATTATCGGCCATGAGATGGCCTGATTTTGAGTTAGGTGCATTATTTAGCCTGTGTCTTGCATCCACATCGTTTGTTGTGCATATCTATTTAATGCTTTTTTATACAAGATGCGACGGCATGGATTCCGCAGTGCGGATTCAAGTACGGATATCTTCCAAAGGAAGCAAGGGTTTATTAGGCGAGATTTGCATCGTTGCATTGATCGATGTGACATTTACCTTGCATCAAATGTTCATATGAAGAGGTAATATAACATTCATGCAGTCATATAAACTATAATCCCTCCGATGCAATCTGATTCCCTAAATGTACCCGTCATGTATTCAATCGGCAAAGTCAACCTCCATGTAAATAATGCAGCTCAACCCTTTGCAATCTTCTCTGCCTCCTCCGTTGCCTCATTCACAATCGATTCCGCCTCATCTTTAGTAAAAGCATCCGTAAACTTGACCCAAGACCCATGAGCCAACCCCGTCCCCGCTCCTATAAGCAACCCCAGACCAGCCGTTGGAATCGCCACAACACCAGTAAGCAAAGCCCCGACCCCAAGTCCAAGGCCGCTCGCAACCCCTGCACCTATCCCTGTCCCCATAGCGCCGCCCTGTATCCAACCTTTCTCGAGCCGCTCGGCAATCTTCATGAGCTTTGCCGCTTTCTTGTCGACTTCGCGCGCTTCATGGCGTATGTTCTCGGCTTTTTCAGGGTCTTCTTCCTTTTCGGCTTGTTCGTGAAGTTCTAGGGACTTTGTCTGTAGACCCTTTGCTTCTTCGACACGAGATTGTATTTCTTTTGCGATTCTGTCTTGGGTATTTGTCTTGCTTTCTGAGGGTGCTTCGCCATTTTGCTTGGCGCCCTCGTTCTGGCCGCCCATGAATTGGCTTGGTATTGCGCCTGAAAAGATAGATCCTAGTGCTTCATTCATTGGGGCAGATGAATAGTAGAAATGTATCAGTATTTATGTGAATAATTCGGATGTGGCTTGATGGTTTGTCTGGCTTGGAAACCTGGTTTGTTTTATGAAAATCATCGGTGGCGGTGGCGGATGACGTAGTATCGTGATCTACATACAAGTCGATGCAGGTAATCGTTACTATGATGTTATAGTTCATTGTAGGCATCATTTTCAGGCGCATTCGTGTTTCACAGAGTCATAAAATACGAGAGTTCCAGGATTTTATTCTTTTTTGCAGACCAGTGAGAATAATTTCCATGGCTGTAGCAGAAGATTATTGAATTACACAGTTAAACAGTGTAAATTAACACTTCGTAAGAGCAACATTATCATTATAGGCCAAGACTGAACTAACAACGTTGCAACATACCTAATCAATTAAAGAACGAACATTGACAAGAAATATTTAAATTTATCTAGAGGCCAGAATAAAATTCGTACTCTGTGATTAAAATACTGTACTGCAGTAAATCTTTCTTGACTACCCTACACCTACTCCTGATTCGCGTCCGCTTATCTAAGACATCCAAAGGCTCTCAGAGAAAAGCCCCTGATTGGCCAAGATCAGCAGTCATCACACCTAACTACCCCTTGCACCTCGACTCCCATTTCATCACAACATAAACCTGTCCTCTCAATTCCCTCCCTTGATCAAACCAAATCACTCACTCATAGCTCATTAAATTCAATTGACACGAGTTTCTATCGGAAAAAATGTCCGCTCTAGGACTGGGCTCCTCATCCCCGGACCCGGGCGCGTCATCCTACGACCAACATCCTCTCATGGATCTCGTGGATGGCGAAACCGCCAAGACTTCCGATCGCGGGAGGAGTTATCGTGATGGAGCGAGCGGTGCTGCGGCGGATTTGATGCGGAGGCTTGGAGTCTCGCCTGAGAGGAGGATAAAAGTTACGCCTGAGGATGATGCCCGCGTGCTGAGGCGCATTGATATGGTTGTTCTGCCTCTGATGCTGGCTGTCTACTTCTTACAAGGTGATTCACTCTTTTTTCTATCCCAACTCACATTATTAACCCCGTGAAGGCCTTGACAAGGCAACAATCGCATATGCCTCCATCTTCGGTCTCATCGAAGACACGGGCCTCAAAGGCAACCAATTCTCATGGTTGAGCTCCATCGTCTACGTCGCCCAGCTCATCGCCCAATTCCCTCTAGCATGGCTTCTCGTAAAGCTCCCAATTGGAAAATTCACGGCCTGTATGGTCACTTGCTGGGGCCTTACCCTTACCTTCATGGCTGGCGCACATAGCTTTCACAGTCTGCTTTTTGCTCGTTTCTGGCTGGGTGCCTTTGAAGCCAGCATTGCGCCGAGCTTTGTGGCCATCACTCAGATGTTTTGGCGGCGCAGAGAGCAGCCTCTTCGGATGTCGTATTGGTATGCCATGAATGGATTTACTGGCGTGGTATGTTCTTCGCTGGAGCTATTCTTGAGATGAGACTGACGCGGAATTCAGTTTGGAAGCTTGGCTACTTGGTGGCTTGCCCAATTGCCATTGGGTCTCAAACCATACCAAGTAAGCTCACGACTCACTTTATTTTAATCATGTATGAATCACTGACTATTATAGACCATCTTTGTCGTTTTTGGAATCATCACTGTCTGCTTCTCCACCATCCTATTCTCCTACATGCCCGACTCCCCAGCAGAGGCCAAATTCCTCGACAAGCATGATAAACTTATCGCAATTGAAAGACTAAGAATGAACCAAACTGGTGTCATGTCGCGTCAATGGCGATGGGACCATTTCTGGGAGACCATTCGAGATCTCAAAACCTGGCTCTGGTTTGCTCTAATCTTTAGTATCTCGTATGCAAACCCGTCCTTGTTCATGGCCACTTGCTGATAGTTTGATCCCTATAGAGTGCCCTCGGGTGGCGTCGGGTCTTTTGGCCCTCTTCTCATCAAGTCATTCGGCTTTGATTCATTCCAGGCTATTCTCTTCAACGCCCCATTCGGTGTCGTTCAATTTATTTCTACAGTGGGAGGCTCTTATGTGGCTACAAAATACCACAAGAAGGGCCCAGTGATTGCTTTCTTGGCTCTTTTCCCGATTCTCGGCTGCATGATCATGTTGTCAACACCGCATACGCCTGACGGCAGGAATACCCTGTTGGGTGGCTACTATATGATCTCTGTCTTTCCAGGAATAGGTGCGTTTTTTCCTGGTGGAACTTTGAGTCCCTGCTAACATTCGTCACAGTCCCTCTAATTTACTCATGGGCTTCCTCTAACACAGCTGGCGACACGAAGGGTAAATGCAACTCATCTGTCCTCTTTATTGGCCAATCGCTCGGAAACATCATCGGCCCTTTGCTCTACAAACCATCAGAGGCACCAGAGTACCATCGAGGCCTGTACTGGAATCTACTATTGTACTGCGCCATTGTTGGCCTCGTTTTTGTTACGACCATGTATCTGGCTCACCTCAACCGCGACCATAGCCGCCGTCGCGTTATGGCAGGGAAAGATGCTGCCATTGTGGACTATAGTCTTTACTCGCCTGAAGAAGCAGAGCGTCTTCGCAGAGTGAAAGCGACCGAAGGACAACAAGTTGAACATGCGAGGGATGTACCGGTTGGCGACCATGCGTTTGATGATATGACTGATCTGATGAACGATGAATTTGTTTTTGTTTTCTAAGCCGTAAGTAGTTGGAGAATTTTGGTATCTGTTCAAGAAGATATCATGACGGGCTTATTGATACTTTCCGCGGACCATCTCGAGACATTGAATTCCACATCGGGCTTCTCACCGTAAATGAATTTGAGGTCCATTGTTGATCCAAATATTGGACAATGTCGATTGGCAGTCGGTCTTAAAAACTAGCGACCGAGTATAATTAATGTGGAAACAATTCTCAACAGGCTCCAGATCATCTATTTACAATCCACAGGTTGAAACAATGGACGCCACGAATCTTGATATTGCTATGTAAGTGGCTCAATTGGGCCTGATCTGCACTTCAACCAAGGAACCTCCCCGCCTTTCATGTGACGACAGCTCTGTATCTCATCGGAGAACACTCCCCCGAATCTGCGGCGGGGTACGCAGCATCAGCATTATCCTCTGAGTAATCCGGTATCGGTTTGCCTGTTCAGGTATTTATATTTCATCGTCTTCTGACTGCAGATGAGGGGTCATTCAAGCTCAACACAATCATTCCCAATACATCTCCCTCCCTTTCATCATGTCTACACCCCAATTCAAGCGCTATGTCATTGTTGGTATGGGCGTCCGCTCTGCCATGTACTACCAGGCCATCATCCAGGACTTCAAGGATGTAGCCAAGCTCGTGGGAATCTGCGATACAAACCAGACTCGCATGGACGTGGCCAACGACCATATCGTCGAGCTCGGTGGTGAAAAGGTCACAACCTACAAAGACACAGACTTTGACAAGATGGTCCAAGAGCAAAAGGCAGATGTTGTCATCGTCACAACCATCGATCTTTTCCACCACCACTACTGCATCCGAGCCATGGAATTGGGATGCGATGCCATCACAGAAAAGCCAATGACCATTGATGAGCAGAAGCTGCAGGCTATGATCGACGCAGAGAAGAAGACTGGAAAGCAAGTCCGTGTTCTCTTCAACTACCGCTATGCCCCTCATCATACAAAGGTCCGTGAGCTGATTGACTCTGGCGTCATTGGCGAGATCGCAACTGTGCATATGGACTGGATCCTTGACTGCCCCCACGGAGCAGACTTTATGCGACGCTGGCACCGGCACAAGGAGACCAGCGGTGGTATCCAGATGCACAAGTCGATCCATCATTTCGACCTGGTGCATTTCTGGCTCAACACCGAACCAGAGCTTGTCTACTGTCTTGGTGATCTTCGATTCTACGGCAAGGAGAATGCTGAGAGACGCGGAGAGAAGAACCTCGGCGAGCGATATCAGAACAATGAGGATGCAAAGAACGACCCCTTTGCTTTCCAGCTTGACGACAATGAGCGCATGAAGAAGCTGTATCTCAACGCTGAGCATGAAGATGGCTATATTCGCGACAGAAACTGCTTTGCAGAGGGTATCACCATCGAGGATAACTTGTCTATGATCATTAAGTACAAGAACCGCACCGTCATGACATACAACACATACGCCTACGCCCCATGGGAAGGCTACCGCTGCGTCTTCAACGGAAGCAAGGGCCGAATAGAAGTTAACGTCGTGGAGAGCGGCTATAACCCTCTCGGTGATCCTGTCAAGAAGGACTCTACAGGCGAGGATGAGAAGTACATCCAGGGCGGTGTTGAACAGACCAAGATTGTTGTCTACCCCATGTTTGACAAGCCGTATGTTGTAGATGTTGTGAAGCAGGAGGGTGGTCATGGTGGCGGAGATCCTGTTCTGCTGAAGGATGTTCTTCTTGGAAATGAGGTTGATAATTTCAAGAGGGCTGCTAATATCCGGGATGGAGGTAATGCCGTGTTGGTTGGTGTTGGTGCGAACCATAGTATGAAGAGTGGGATGCCAGTAAAGGTTCAAGAGTTGGTCAATTGGTAATTTTACCATGGTAGCCAGTGAACTTGAAAGCGATAGGATACTTGAATATGCCAGATCAAATAAATGTTTTCATGATATCAACACTAACACCTAAGCCATGGTTTGCACTTAAAAAGTGTCCATAGACAAATCGACCGATACACCTTCCTTGCTATTCCCATCATGAGACTTTTCATTCATATCCCCCATCAATCCCGTCAATATAGCATCGTTCATTCCAACCTCTTCCACTAGCCCATCAGCATCGGGCGGGGAACCAAATAAATCCAAAGGCCAAAAAGGAACGCCCCCAAAGTCGTTAAAATGTGTTGGGTCCATCAAAGACATGTCGCTGAAGTCAAGCGGTGGAATATTCGTGATCTCACACAAGGCTGCTGTTAAGTCGACTGGGAAGGGCTGCTTGCTGTTGAAGAAGGCCGCTTGGTCGACCATTCTGGTATCCTGAGTTTGTAACTGATCTTGCAGACCCGATGGTGCGGTGCTCTGGTTTGTAAGGTCCGTTAGGTTGTCTGGTATCAGGTGTCTGTTCATAGCTGAAAAGAGTTTCATCGATTGTTCGTTAATGGAGGGCATCGAAGTGGACTGAGATCTTGCCCCGAAACCACGACCTGACTTTCTCAGTGATGGAGGAAAATCACATTCGTCTGGTAATCTTCCGTTGCTTATACTCATATCAAGAGTCATGACAAGACGCAGATAATAACTGGGTCGAGTTTTAAGCATATCAAGACAACTACTCGGTGAGGAATCGTCGTCGGAGGTCGTTGGTGTTGGTGACCGCTGTCTCGCAAGTTCAACTACGTGACGAATAGCGCGCATGACCCAGTCAGTGATGTAGTACTTCTTTTTGTAGCTCTTCATCTGTTTCAATAAATTATCGACGTGCTTTTCTTTCTGGGTGAGTGCGACGCCTTCTTCTGGCGATGATGCGGCCCTTTTGGGGCGGAGTAGTTCGACATCGATCATCTGGAGAGCCAGAGGAAAAGCTGTACATCCAATGCTTGGAGCTGTTAGTCGTGTTCTGCAGTGAGCTGAGGATAACCTACGCAGTCATGGGTAGCCAGCGCGACAACCCTAGACGATCGAATTCCAGAAGACATTCGGTCACGCGTGATGCCGAGCCTTGAAGATCTTCACTTTGTCGTCGTAATTGTGAGTCCGATTGAGAGGGAGGTAACAAGCTGGATCGGAGAATGTTGTAGTGACAGAGAGAGAGACGGGCAGAGCTTTTGTTATCGGGTCAGTTTATGCAATCATGATAGCTAGCCCAGGACGCAAACTTACTGGTAATACATCTCGATGAGATTCTTGAATAATATGATAGATGGAGCTGCAGATACCTCTTCAGACATCCTCTCATCTAGAGTCACTTTCGTTTCCCCAAATGAGCTATACCATCGAGAGAGCTCGATTTGGCAGAGACTGGAATCCTTTGCAGCTTCCATTCTCCCCGACAGCATCCAGGACGGGTTATTATAAAGCACCGAAGTAACAGTCAAAACGTCTGTGAGGACAACGCAAAGGTCGACCAGTCTCGACAAAAGCTCAGCATGAAGTGTCTTTGTCGTCGAGTCGTACACATCAGAGTTGTACAGTTCATCACAGAGATCAGCGCTTCCTAATTTGGAGCAGGAGAAGCTAAAGTTGGACGGTGTGATCTTGATGCTCTGCCGTGAAGTGAGCGGGAGCAGTCGATCGCAAATGATGCAGCACCACCAAAGACGTTTAAGCGTGTTTCGGAGTTTCTGGACCTTGGCGACTTCAGTGTCTTTGTTTGGCCGCAATGAGGAGTAGCAGTGTGCTTTTGCGACGCGGGCATAGGAGATGGCGATGCCGAGCCATATTGAGCCGAGAGGTTTGTTGCCGGCGATGCAGCGTGGGATGAGGTGAGTGTGTGCGAGGAGCAGTGAAGCCTGGGCGATGGCTATGCAAGACTTTTCAACGCTGAAGTCATAGAGAAGCTGTTTTTGTGAGCGATGAACAGTTGTAAATAGATACGAATGGTGAGAGGCATACCTTTGCTCGTCTATAGAATGCAAGCTTGGCCTGGTGCACATCCTCAAAACCCAGCAGTTTAATTGTCTCGGATGACACGAACTATGGTATATGTGAGCATTATTGCCTTTTATTTATATCAATTGGGAGTTTTCTTCTTACCCCAGAGGAGATGAATAGTATTCCCTGCAGCACCAGCATGGGCATCTCATATTGCACGTCGGAATCCACAGAGTTGTACGAAAGCCAAAAATCCTTCTCGTTTAATAGCGGAAGCATCGGATGCACGTGGAGGAAATACTGTCGCAAGAAATCGTCAAGCGCCGCTCGTTGGGGCACGATAAAACATCCTTGGCTGACAAGAAATGCCAGATCTTGAGGGAGTATGTCTTTCGTGTCGGGGACCTGAAGAAACGAATAGTCGGGATGGCATGGCGATGAGGGGGTATTTTGTGGACGATTATTCGAAGGTCCGGCTATTGATGCAGTTTGTGCGATCGAGGATGTCACTGGTATTTGGGGTGGGCTGATGGGCGGTGGTTTCTGGATCGTGGGTTGGATATAAGGAGGTTCGGTTGTGAGGGATGAGGTGGTGATGGATTCTTGGATCGATCCCGGCGACCGAGGTAGATTGGGTCGTAATTGAGAATTTGATGATCTGTATGGGTTAGTCTTGATAATGTTATAGACAATAAAGAATGACTTACATTATTCCATGTCGTCGCTTAAAGGTGCAAACTTTATCGTTGTGTCTGCAATTGACACAAGGACCAGACGGATTCTCAATGATGCAGCGAACTTTTCGTGATCGACACAAATTGCACGCCCTCGAGACTCGCTTCCGCATAGTCTTTGTCGACTGCATCTTATCTTGTACTCGTAGTCTCGGTCGGTGGATATAGCTACCGGGAATAGAACCAGTCCGGCCTCGAATTGTCGCTTTAGCAGATGTTCATGTTAGATCTGAGTTCAGTTCCTTCAGTCGCAATCCCTGGATTGAAAAGCAGACGTCACATGGGTCCAACCCCCCGGGATCCGATGGCATTTGCCGATTGTCTTCCCCACAGATCATGATGGTTCCCCGCAAGTTTGCCAGGTCCTAGACGGTGAAGCTAAGCGGTTTGGAGCGCTACAACCGAAGTTTTCAGAAACCATTGGTTGTTATACTAATACACCATGTAATAAATGGCTTAGCGGAAGCGAGAGAGCCAATCCTACGGAGGGTAATCCATCCATCCATCCGTCCGTTCATCAGTCATCTGTCATTAGGCTGGACCTCGCATGGGCATAACCCCACAATGACTGTCTTTAGAAGCTGCTTAGTGATCTGTTCTGCCATTCATGTTTAGCTAAACGAGGATTTGTGTATGAAATATCTTGACTGGGAATAGCTTCATGCACAAGATAAGCATACCTGCATCCAACGAATCGAATCCAAGCATTCCTCTCGCCAAACGAATCAACTCGCTGATTGTTATCCCCGAAACAAAAATCTCATCAGCGGCGGGGTAGGTACAAGAACATACAGCATAATGATGACATTACCCTTTATTTTTCCACTCATCACGCCATTGACCTCTGTATTACAGATCATTCTTATTCTCATATTCCCCTTCATCTCACAACATCAATTCAATCAGCATGTCTTCAAAGGAACTCCCTCCTCACCTCAAACAGTCCGTCGAGGCCTCAAAGTGCGAATACCGCAACTTGGGCAAGTCGGGTCTGCGTATTTCAGTACCTGTTTTTGGCTGCATGAGCTTTGGAGATAAGAGAGTTCTTCCTTGGGTTATCGGAGAGGACGAGGTGAGACATTGAACTCAACTTACAGCTAAGCGTTACTGACAAGATGCCCAGGCCTTGGAACTCCTTAAGGCTGCTTACGATCGTGGTCTCAACACCTGGGACACCGCTAACACCTACTGCAATGGTGCATCTGAGGAGATTATTGGCAAGGCGCTGAAAAAGTTCAACATTCCCCGCCACAAGGTGATCATCCTCAGCAAATGCCGTTGGGGTGTAGGCGAGGAGCCAGGTTAGCAGCAATTCCTACACGCTCCCTTCAATCATGCTGATGCACTACAGGTGCCCGTCATATTAACTGGAAGGATGAATTCGCCGTCTCCAAAGATTACCAGAACCAATATGGCCTCTCCCGAACAGCCATCTTTAACCAAGTCAACGCATCCTTGAAGCGCCTTGACACGGATTACATCGACTTGCTCCAGATCCACCGGTTCGACCCGGATACTCCCCTTGAGGAAACCATGAAAGCACTCCACGACCTTGTTGAATCTGGTAAAGTCCGCTACATCGGTGCAAGCAGCATGTGGGCTACTCAATTCGCCAGAATGCAATTCGTTGCTGAGAAGAACGGCTGGACAAAGTTCATCAGCATGCAGAACCACTACAACATGCTTTATCGCGAGGAAGAGCGTGAGATGATCCGTTTTTGCAACGATACTGGAGTTGGTATCATCCCTTGGGCACCGCTTTGCAGAGGACATCTTGCGCGACCTCCCGCACAATTTGGTTCCACGGATAGAAGCAAGGAGGAAAAGGAGGGCTCAGGGGATCTATCTGAAGTGGACCAAAAGATTATCGGTCGGGTTGTTGAGGTTGCTGAGAAGCATGAGTGGCCCATGGCGCATGTTGCTCTGGCTTGGATCAACCAGCGTGTTACCAGTCCGATTATTGGGTTCAGCAGTATTGAGAGGATCGATCAGGCTATTGGTGCTAGAGGCAAGAAACTGACGGACGAGGAAGTCAAGTATCTGGAGGAATTGTATCAAGCGAAGCCGATTGCTGGACATACTTGAGGATTTGGTCACCAACAAAGATGGACAATCTTCAAAGGAAGAGTAGCGTTAGCGGTTAGAGGATCTAAAAACCCAGTATAGACCTCATCATGATCATGATATAAATCTTGGATCTGGGATATGAAAATCTATCTTGAATCACGTTCGTAGAAATGTTGATCCGACTTCGGCATGTGCATCGGCAAGCCTTCGGAACGGCGTCAAGTTCGGCTGCTGAACCCGCCAAGGCCCCGCGTACCCACGCCCTGTGATCATCATTTACAGTGGCTCTTAAGCTCGCTCAGGCCCAGCGATCTGCAGGCATTATTCACTCACCAAACGTTCCGTCAATCTCAGAAATACCTCAACATGAACCCTTCTATTCCTTCGGTTCAAAAGGCAGCTTTGATTGAGAACCCCGGGAGCGATGCACGAATCGTCATCCGATCAGATATTCCAGTTGGCAGTCCCGGCTTGAATGAGATTCTCATCAAGGTAGCATTCACAGGCGTTTGGTAATCAACCATATATCAGACTCCGAGCAAGGGCTAACTTAATCCAGTGGCTCGGAAATCCGTGCCGTCGCAGGTTGGGGTCCCTACAACAGTGTTATTGGACATGAAGGTGTGGGAACTGTCGTCAGACTTGGCGAGGGGGTAGATTCTGGTCTACTGAACAAAAGAGTTGGCGTGAAATGGCTTTATAGTGCTTGCGGCACTTGCAATGCTTGCAAGAGAGGATATTCTAATAACTGTCCAAAACAGCTCAACGCCGGAAAACATGTCCCCGGGACGCTGCAGGAATACATGATAGCAGACGCAAGATACGTAACCGAGATTCCCGATGGTCTTCCAGGCGAGGTAGCGGCTCCTCTTCTCTGTGCTGGCTTGACAATGGCTGGTGCCGTCTCAAAGGTTGACGGATATGCGGAGAAAGGCGATTGGATTGTTATATCTGGCTCTGGAGGTGGCCTTGGTCACTTGGGTGTTCAGATTGCCAGTAGGATCAATGGACTGCGTATTATCGCAATTGATACCGGAGAATCCAGGCGCAAGTTGAGCTTGGCCAGTGGCGCTGAGCACTTTATCGACTTTGCAACTGAGAATGTCGAAGAGAGGGTCAGAGAAGTAACTGGGGAGGGAGCGGCGGCGGTGTTGGTGGTGACTGCTGCGCAAGAGGCCTTTGTTCAAGCACCGAGTCTTGTGCGGAATATGGGCATCATCGTCACTATTGGTCTCCCGAGGAACGACTTTACTATTCCTCTTTCTGCTACGATCTGTTCAGCGAGATGTGAGTAATTTTCTTCTCACAAATTCTGAGACTGTTACTGACTTGGTTATAGCACTCACGGTCACTGGCGTTGCGGTAGGCACGGAAGAGCAGATGAAGGAGCTGTTGCAACATGCTGTAGATGGCACAATCGTACCCGAAGTCAAGGTGCTCGAGTTTAAGGAAGTCAGCAATGTCATAGGCGATCTACAACGGCAGCAGGTCACAGGTAGGGTTGTCGTTAGAATACCTTGAGGTAATTTTCTTGCACCGGATCTTATTCACTTTGGCAAGACTTCATGACGCGGCAAGCTGTGACCTGGGTATGCTACCCATTTGCATTTGGACGTTGTGGCTGGAAGACTGTGTTTACACATGGTCCCGTCACTCACACTTTTTCTTTGTCACGCACTTGGCGTTTTTAAATTAGAAGAGGCTTTTCAGGGACCAAGAGCTACGGCGATGTCATTTGCTGACCCTGAGAAAGAGGTCTTTCTTCAGCCCTATTTTTCAGGGGACTATTCCAATCAGCCTAGAAAATAAATTGGGCGAGATATATCGGGCGCTACTTTATGAGGCGTGGCACTTGAAGGGTCTAGATTCCCAACGGTGGATCGAGCGATATTGTCAGTGACAGTCCAAAGAATAGACAAGAACACAACATCTCGGATAGTCAATAGGAAGCGATTGAGTAATACGAATCATAATAATTTATTCGCTTTCAGTTCTTGTTGAGTTGTCCGTAGTCTATCGTCTCTAGATGCTGGGAAGTACTGTCTCGGCATATATTGCCCTCCAGAATAAGAATAAACACAGATGCCAAAGCCACAAACGCATGACGCTACACCTCTTCAAGCGTAAACGTCGCTGAGCCATCTACTGTCCTGAAGACCCTTTTTGCATCTGGCACTACACTAAAATGGGCCGTTTTGGGCGTGCTGAAAGATAAGCTAAAACCACCACGCTTAAACTATCTCAGAGCTATAGGCGACTATCGTCCGCCCAGGGGTCATGAGTTTATAACTTGTATGCCGTATAACCGATGATGGAGACAGTATTCCAATGATAACTACCAGATCGCCCACAATATTGCCAAGACTTCTCTCTTTTTTCTTTCGCATCCTAATCACACTTTGTGAGTGTTCATCCTCACAGCCATTCGTTCAAGTTTTGTTTCAGTCACTCATTTCAATTTACACGATGCGTTCCATCGTTGTGCTTGCGGCTCTCGCCCTCAGCGGCACACTTGATCTGGCGGCTGCAAGCGTCTGCAAGCCTCGTTCTTCCTATCTAAGTTCTGCAACAACCGAACTCACCCTCTCGGACACCACTACATCAGCAGCGTCTTCAGAGACCAAAGGGCCCATCATCATCAAAAGCGTTGTCACTGGAGGTGGCTTCTCTGTTATCCCGCCTGGTGGTGGTGTCCCAGGTTTCACTGTTGATGGCGATGCAGAAATCCTCATCGGACCTGGTTACAAAGGCGATGGCAGCAAAGATTCTGGCTGCCTGTCGCTGAAGGCTAGCAACACTCCAGGCCATAAGAAGAGAGGCACCACCGGAAGTTCCGCTGGTGTCGCTCAGGTGATTGATGAGTTGAGTTTGACTAAGCCATACACGGTTCAATTCTTCTACTTCGTCCTCACGGCTCCATCCCTCAACATCTGCCAAATGACTGCTTCTCTTGGTAGCCAAACCTTCTTCCAGACATGGGTTCTTAGTGTAGGGGTTGGTGCTCAGTGGGGTATGGTTCTGGAGCAGGTCACCGCCGCCCAACGCTCGGCAGCTCTGTCTATCTCGATGAACTGTTTCATCGGCGGCGCAGCCCAGATTTATGTCGACTCCCTCTTCATGTCTAACCAGGTTACTCCTGAAACTATCAATGACCAGCCTCTTGACCTCGGTGATGGTCCAGATAACTCGGGCTCTACCACTACCTCCTTGCCCATCTTGGGGACAACGACCTCGGGACACTCCGAGACTACTTCGGCGGCCACAATTATCCCAACTACTTCTCAGAGCTCAGATGATGCCACGGTGCCTGTGACCTCTGTGGCCCCAACAACTGAGGACACAAGCACTCAGTCTACTGGCAACCTTACCCCGGAGCCAACCAACAGCCAGACCTCGGCTGAAGCCAACACGGAGACTAGCACCGGGACTGGTACTCAAGCCGGGACCGAGACTGGTACCCAAGCTGGCACTGAGACTGAAAGTCATTCGGCTACACAAACAGGCTCGGCAACACAGGAATCGACCCCCACAGAAACTCAGTCTACTGGTACCGAATCAAATGGCGCCCAGACCCAGGGATCCCAAACAACTACCTCCAATGCAGAGGAACAAACTAGCACCGAGGCAGCTTCAACAATTTCTACTACATCTAATGCTGAGCAGCAAACTGGTACTGAGTCAGCCTCGACAACTCCTTCTGCATCCACAGTTGAGGAGCAGCCTAGCACTGAGTCAAACTCAGTGATTCCTACTACATCTAGCGACAGCCCTTCTTCGCATGAGACGTCAACAATCAAGCCCCAAGGCCCCGTCAGTCGAGTTTGTGCCAACGTGGGTTCTTCTTCCATTGCTGGCCGAGGATGCGGTATGCAGCCCTACAATAGCGCTGGAGCATACAGCAGATTCTCAAACAGTAACTACCAGGTGGAGGACTGTGCTGCTCTGTGTCTCGCTGACGAGAACTGCATGTCTTTCGAGTGGAGCTACAACAACAACTGTGCAAACGAGTGCCGTCTCATTGCTACCTCGTTGAGTGATGTCCCGGTGGGGAACACAGGAACTCAGTTCACCTCTTACGACCGCAGCTGTATCATCGAGAAGCCCTGTTTTCCTTTTCCCGAGGATGGTATTTGTATCAACAAGATGGCCAGTACACCCAACAGCGGCTGCATACGCCGCAGAGGAACCCTCAAGTCTTGTGCTCAGTCATTCGCCACTCTCACGGTTCAGCCGTGCGGTGGTGGTGACCAGTGCAGAGACATGTGTGCCATGTACCCTGATTGTCAATCATTCTCTTACAACTACCTCCTTCAGCAGGGCAACTGCCAGCTCTATGCTGCCCCTACCTATGAAATATCTGAAGAGGGAGGCAGTGACTACTTCTCTGATATCGGTTGCTTTGCTTGTGGAAAGAATATGGGATTCGCGACGTATGGTCTTGCTATCAATGACCAGGTTACTATCCCTGAAATGACCTGCAGTGCTCCCACAAAGCCAAATTCTGATACAGACACAACTTCCAACACGGAAACATCTCAAGCCGTAGAGACTACTACTTCGGAAGCGACTACAATCAAGGACCAACCAACGACTACTACTACCGAAGTCTCTTCAACCACTTCATCTGGCGTTATGATCTGCCCTCAAGGTATCTTGCCTCCTGGATTCTGTGATGCCAAGAATAGCCTCCCCACACAGGCAGTCTCGCTGCCCGGTATCCTGGACCACTGGCCGAGGGATGACAACGACCTCGAGCCCCCTTGCCAGCGAACTTGCAATGCTTTCGGCGTCAAGAAGGGTGGATACTGGGGACGCACTCGTCAAAGCAACGAGAGACAAAACACGTTGGAGGACTGCGCTTTACTATGTAGCCAGGAGCTCAACTGTGAGGCTTTTGCCCTCGATACGAATTCTGATATAGATGGAGATTCGACATGCGCTCTGTCGAATTATAAGTTGGCCACTGAGGGTATTGATATTGGCGTGCAGTGGTCGCTTATGTGGAACGACCTTGATTGTTATGAATGTCAAGACTGTCAGGTTGCTTGAGGTCTTATGAGAGTGGGTGATCGGGTTGCTGTAGAGATTGTATGAGAAGGGAAAGGTTCGGAGAAATAAAGAAATATGTTCCCGATCATATTAAGATATTATAGTAAACTCCATCCCACTGAACCCAATTCACTCCCTTCTTCAAAAAGTGACCAGCTAGTGTTGCTATGTGCTCTAGCTATAATATTTGGATAGTCTCGATAGAGAGAAAATTGGCAGCTGAAGATTATAAGTGTCGCATAGCTCTTCTAGTGATCGATTATAACCCATGACCGTATGGAGTCCTATAATGTAGCTCACTGGTACAACTTGATTGAGTTAATAGACCAATATGCATCCTTGAACGCAGCCGGGTTATTAGTGATGTAATCATCGCAGGTGGCATGCCCAGTCGAGGCTCTGCATTCTTGGTTCCAAATGCCTTGGTCAATGTTATCTCCGCAGAAGGCAGTATTAATGATCTTATTGTGTCGTAAGCATATAAACCTTTTGTTGCACCCGGAGTGATAATGATCTTACAATCGTTTGCTTCTTGAAGTACTTTCCAACGTCACAGTTGCCATTCGCATTGACAAACTGAGAGGTCGCAGGAGATCCCCAGTTACTTGGGTTAGGGTTACCGGATTTGATATCAGCAGGAATCCTGTTTCGAGGGAACCAGTAGATCTTGAGGGCTTCCTTTGTGAGCCACGTAGCAAAGACACCCCCGTTGTTTGCATTAAAAGGCTTGCCGTAAGAGCCAACAGGCATGGTGTTGCCGCATCCGTCGCTATCAAGGTTAGCTCCGTTTTCACCCTCAAGGTTGTGAAAGCTCACTAGTTGGTTCCATCTTCACACCACTGGGATAACGTGCCACCGTTGTTGCAGTTGGGTCGAGGGTCAAGTCCTCCGGGACGATAGAAGGCACATTCTCCACAAGTATGGAGAGACACAATGTTAGAGTTTTGGTTGGCGTTGATACCCTCGACGATGTCAATCTCGCCAACAGGATCCTCGTCGAAATTGTATGACCAGCTGTAAATGTGAACAAATCATCCTTTACCTCGTGTCAAATATTAACTTACTAGGCCGGCCAAACTCCACAGGCAACTCCAGGCATATGCTCAATATCTGCAATCAAGATGCCAGAGCTATAAGACTCCTTGGACTCGAGACGAACACTGCTGCGTCCATGCTTAGTTTTGCTGGATCCGAGTAGGGGTGCCTTGTTGGTCGAGTCGACACCAAGGCGGACCTTTCCATTATTAACGTTGACAATTCCAGAGCTCAATGCCTGGCTTCTTCTCAGGTAGTTCACGGAGCCGTGAGTGGGATCACCCTCATAGCTGGGATCCAGCTCATCATAGTACGCGCGCTGTATCGTATCAACGTTACTGATTCATTCTTTGGTCAAAAGAAATCTTACGTCTCTGAAGTAAAACGAGTCAAGGAAGTTACTGGAGTCGTACGTTCTCTTCAAGGTGAACGCAGCTAGGGACTGAGTAGCCCCAGTAGCAATCAGAAGAGTAACAATAGTGCTTCGAAACATAATGAAGGTGTTTCTTTTTGTTGTGTATATAACTCGGTGCTTTTGAAACAGCTTAAGGAAAAGGACGCTTGTTCTTATACTTGTTATCGAGCTATACGGCCCATTTTCTCCGCCCCTGTACTTGCTGTGTACCTGGCTTACTCGTATGATCCAATCACCTGAACTTCATCCCACAAGATTTAGGCTTATTTCCTCAGATGCAGCATAAGCTTATCCATCCTACCGTATAACGTAATAGCTATCTGATGTATCACTATTTATCTAGGTCAGCCTTACCCGTGGAGAAAATAAATAGCTAGGATTGATAAAAAAATTCTTCAAGACCTTCTAAATACAGTCTAGCTAGGAGAGCATCTTCCTGAAAGATGCATATTTCGGTCTGCCGTTATGATACGAGTCTTACTAATAATGCTCAATACGAATACTGATAATACATGCCGGTAGATTCAAGTCTGGCCGGGCAATTTGACTTGACATTGACCTTTTCAAAACACATGATCGTTTCGTTCTCAACAGTGAACAATGATTTGTCCCCAGATTGGATTATTCAGCCCAATAATTGACGGAGCCCTTGGGAAGTCAAGGCCAATGGCATGCTAACATCATTATCATCATCTCATACATCGGACTTTTCAACTACTGACTTTTGTGTCACTAAACAGCTTTCTAGACTTTTCTGGGTATTTTCGGTCCATGATTAATGTTGATTTAAGAGAGACGTTTTTCAATTCAGTCCACGCGCGGCGATGCCCTGCAAACGACCTGCCTTCACGATCTACATGGTATATCATCAATCATCAAGCCCCAATTAGTTGAGAAGCCTCCAAGATGCTGTCTCGGACCAAATTCGAGCATACCACTGATGCAGCTCTGTCATGAATGGAGACATAGGTCCCTTGTTGCCAGTAATTTTGCCCTCGCTGGAGAACAAGACGCTCTTGAGTCGCAGCTCGACTTCCTCGTGCGTCTTGTCGATAGTGGTGCTGATCTGGAAGAGGCCATCAGAAGGGCGCATTGGCTGGTTGCGTGGTGAGTCACCGCAACGGACGGTGATGGAATTGGCGGTCTTCTCGACGACTTCAAAATGATCGGTGATAGCAGTGCCCCTGTCGTAGTTGCTTGTGGAGAGCTGCTCATTATCCCAGAGCTGATTCTCAGTCTCGGGACCTCGCCACTTGAAGTCAAGAATTTTGCGCTGAACAGCATACCCTGGAATGGTGAGCGATGGTCTTTATTAAGCGAGGTAATAAGCTACTTACCCCAGCCACTCCAAAGACCACGACAGAACTCGAGAGTCAATTCATTGTTATTCTGGAGCAATTCAGGCCGAATCTTGCTCATGGGAATACGCTTAATGACAACATCTTGAGTGGTAGGGTTTCCATTGGGATTGGCTCTTCTGAAGAGTCGTGAGGACCAAATGGGGTCGTTGGCTGGGAGCGGGGAGATGACGGGGTTCTGAGAAGCGAGGTAGGCAGCGGCTGTAGAGGTGCCCAACAAGCCTGTAAAGACTGTTTTTCTGGCGATGCGGAAGATACCCGTTTTCATGGTTGAGTGTGCAGTTTAGACGTTAAATGTGAGGTCAGTTGAGGTGAAGTCAAGTCAAGATTTGTCTCACTCGGAATGGGAGATAAGAACGCGTTCGGCATTTTTCGGTTTCGGGGAGGGAGTGGATAAATGTTGGTCCTCTCCGGCCTTTTTATTGGCTGATCGGGAATGCATCATGCGACCAATATAATTAATGTGAATTGTTATGCATTAATTCATGTAATGTGGCTGGGAATAGTATCAAATCACATGCTTACAAAATCTCAATCAATCATGCATATACCACTATCATATCATGTCATCATTTCTTCCGTTACATTATTCTGCAGTATCTTCTGCTTATCTACTGTCATTTCCCCTATTTATCAAAACAAGAATTCCACTCAATAGCATCGTTATGAAAGCCTGACCACTATATCTCACCAGTATCCGTCCCTCTATTGACAAAGAAACAGCCTTGTTCTCAATTAGCTAATTCGAGAACTATCGTTGGATAATCTAGTACGACATGCGGAGCAGGGAAGGATACCTTCTCTGAGTGCTCTACAAGCCTCGGTGAGATCTTAGTATTGCTCTTAGCGCTTCAAATAATAACGCCGCAGCAAATAGTTGCTCGCGTGATCGCCGCTAGTTTCAATGGCAGATCTAGGTAGTCTCCCAAAAAGTTCGGGCGACGTTATCGCCTCAAACAATCAATTTCAATATACCTATTGATATTTTTAAAGGCAAATGAATAATTCCACTACGGAATATCACTACGGAGGGATTTCTAAAAGTTATTTACCCAATGAAGGATTAAATCATCCAGCGAGCCAAGCAGGAGAGGAATTTAGGAATGATGTCGCGAAGACCACTGGGCTAAGCTACCCAAAAACGAAGACCCTCGTTATCGTGATAATAACGAAACAGGGTTTATATCAGATTATTCACAAATGAGACTTGACTCGCTGTTATTCCGTATCGAACTCCCACTCCCAACTTTAGAATTTTGATATTACCCAGAGTAAAGTCTTCTCTTGAGTCTTGAGCAATGGCCAAGCTTGGCAATCCTTGAACATCTCAACCCTCTTCTCAACTACCGTACATCTGCATGGCCAGAATGACAGTCAAAAGTCCCGGTTGAGGATCTGGGTGTTGGACTGCCATGCCGCAAACTTGCAGGACAAGACTTTTGACTTCTCCTTCAGCTTTATGGTAGGCGGCGTGGACGTCACGGGCTCGTCTATCTGCATTTAACAGGCATGTGAGGTAAGTTCCTGGAAGTCTTACGAGAGAAGGGGAGATACAGCGATCAGAATCATCTTTGCCATCATCATGTGCTGCATTCCTGCGAGAGCAAGGCAATTAATGATTTATACCATATTGCCGGAAATACCTATCCCGATACTCGATCGGGCGGTCGGTATAAGATAGGGTCGAACTGGCCAGTAACGTATTGGTCGAGGTACTTTTCCTGCTCCTTAGGTTTCTCTGAATATCGAATTGTTGGCATTTGAGTCTTTCGCGAATGTAACCGTACTTACGCCATTTGACCTCCAACCTATCGTCAAACCAATAATTCGTAACCTGGCTGGTATAGAAGACCAGCCTGTTTCCCGGTGATATGTCTGCTCACTCAGCTGGTGGTTCCCCCATCTGAGATAGGTATGTCTTTCGGAGGGCTACCCAATAAGAAGCAACCAGGAGTTGTTGACAATGAACGAAACCATCTGATGCCAGGCTCCGAAAAACAGCATTTGAAATTGCTAAAAGGTTTACTCCCAAATGTGAGTGAGTGTCGTTGGGAAGGGGAGGGTAGCGTCGAGCCCGCTCAGGGACGACGAGTTGGTTGCATTAATGCTGGCCGATATGTCAGGAGACAGGTCGCATTCATAGATTGAATAAATAAGAGGTTGCCAGTCAATTTAATAGTAAATAAAAAATCTGACAAGTTAAGAGGAAACCCTGTCAACGAACCAAAAACCTCTCTGTAGTCTTTATAACCCCTGATAAGACCCCTCAATTACATATCGCGCAACAGTTACCTGCCCCATTAGCGCTACCACCGCAGCACTGGGCCACATCGAGGGCGCCACAACCGACTTTCTTATCACCATTGCAAATCTCGTCTCCAGCTGGGACACACCTCTATAGCAAGTAAGTTACTGCTTGGCTTTAAAAACTCTTATGGACTTACAATGTCATCACCATGGCTCTCAAGGGCAACAGCAGAGGCAATGCCAGAGAAAAGAAGAAGGGTGATAGTAGAGAACTTCATAATGTTGGTTGGTGATAGAATTTAAGGATAGAAAGTAACGTTTAAGGATAGGAAAAAAAAGAGAATTATCATGAGGAACTATGCGCTTTATATACAAGTCGTAACTTTTGCTTTGGCTAGGTATCCCTACTTAGTATGAAGTCAAAACTGAATATATTATGGAGTACCCCATACTAGTTATTAACTTATTGCATTCAGTGTTCCAGAGTTGATATACAAGACACGTCAAATAAAGTTACTATACGACAAACAAAGTTAGCCTAAATTATTAGTATTCCTTGTTTGTAGGCAACTACATGGCTATTGGCTGGTCAACTGCCGGCACGTCTGTCACTCTTTAAGCATGACCTGCTATTATTCTGGCTTGGTAAGTACATCTTGGCTAAGGTACTTATGTTACATGATCTTAGTAGGCTGTAAATGTCTGAACCCCTGACGTGGCTTTGTAGGACATCTGCACATCAGACCATCCAGCAAGCAAGGCACTATTTTGCCTTTAGTCTTGACCAACATATTGCTCTATCTAGAGACCAAAGATGGCATTCTTGGAATCTCCCTCAAACAACAGACAGACTCACTTGTAAGCCGGTCCTCTCAATTGATCTGATAGCCTTACTTAGTATGGTATGCTATCAGGGTTATCAACCGTGTACATTTCTACACAAGTATCTGGAAAACCACAATCAATCACCATTGCTTTCTATCAAACAGACTTCTCACCATGCTGCCTTCTTGCCGCACTGAAGACCCAGAGTCTTCGGAACTCGAGTTACTTATAGTTGACTCCTATTATTATTCCCCGTCTCGTATTCCATCCTGCTACTTCGTTATTTAAGTTGGGAATAAAAGACTGTTCAAGCCCTGAACCTTGATCAAGAACACATAAACCAAAGCTTGTACAAATCTTTTGATGCAGTTAACACGACGGTTTCTGCTGATTGTGTTATTTATTTCAACATGTCTCTGAGCAACCACTTAACGAGGGAATTCCTATTGACTTTCAATGTCAACTATTCAAGCGCAGGTGAGAGGAGAGAGTCTCTCTGCAAAAGTAATGAACAAGCAGCAGGCTCTTGCTTCTCGCATCTGTCGACTATTTTACCAAACGGAGTAAGGGATATATCCATCATCAGCAATGTCATGGACTCCATAGCTACGCGAATCACGGATGAGATACGTCAAGCCGGCAACGGGTCATTTTTAGCACCGCTACCCAAGGTGCCTGAGGTCGCACTTGAGAACTAAATCTCCGTCCATATAGCGTGGAAGTGGCTTATCCTTCCTGACGCAGATTTGGCATTTTGCGCAACTCTACTCCGTACTGTTCACTATGATTTTGAAAAATGCGTCATTAAAGAAGAGAAATGCCTGGAAGAGTTCTGTGCTGCTATTCTTACTTGAAGATCATCGGGAACTAGAGAGAACGGGGTTGAAGGAGGAGGAAGTAGCCGAAGGGTTCACGGTGAAGGTGCAGAAGGGGGATTGAATTCAAGCAGGATCAGCTTCATTTATAAGTAGGTCCTTGGACTCTAGTTTTGCTACATGAGCATAGCTGACAACAGTAACTGCAATAAGTAATTGAGGACAGATCGATCAAACAGAGGTAGAGTTAACTAGTCATAGTTCAAAACATAGGCTTGATAAGATATATTGAAAACCAGAATAGCCGGAGAACCAACTCATCCTATGATTCCTATCTAGTTACTGTAATCTATAGTTGAACAACGCAGTCTACCTCGAGCAGCAGTTGCACTTTGAAATATTAGCCATAATACTTGGAAAAGTCTTTCACGGGTAGAACCTACAGAGACAGTTCCGGTGTTCTGCGCGGCGGCAACTGTTGTCTGGCATCCTTCGGCGATGTCCACGGTGCCGCAAACATTAGGACCTTTCACAGCGTTGCAATTCTCAATAGGAGACTGATATATTCTATTAGTGACTGTTTTTGAGAAGTCCAAGATCCTCAGATCTATCATGCTATGCTCAAGGCTTGGGTTGTCTTGATAGAATAACATTTAATGGTAGAATTTGAAGAAAGCATATTCACTTACGCAACCGATAGTTTTAACCTTGCAGTTCGCAGCAGCGAAAGGAGCGAGGGCGGCGACAAGCGCGAGGATCTCGTAGGCACGCATGGTGAAATAGATTAAAATCTTAATGTAGTAAAGTAGGTAGTGTAGATTGCTTCTGGTTATCGGTCAAGTCTGCGACCAACTGGCATATAAATACTTTCTGGTGGAGTCCGATTCAGGGATACCCATCATACAATAAATTTGACAACAGAGCATTGCATATGCCAAGTTCACAGGGTTGCAAATACTGAAAGTTTATTTAGCATGTTAGGCCTGCTGTCAATGTCAGTTGATTACTATAAACAAAACGAATCCCAAGAAACTTGGTTGGTAGTGGCGGTGTGGTAGTCATTCTAGTGCTATCGCCAAAGTTTAAATAACAAGAAACAGCCTAAGCACTGCTAATATTATGTATAATACATACCGCCGCCAGATTTAAGTGGAGATTCTTTATGAGCGATTTATCTCAGCTCAAACTCTGTTGTCCACGTCTTCCAATACGTGAATATCTAATTGGTTTATTTACTCGGTCCTTGGTCCCATAAGGGCCCCAATCGCCTGGACGAAACGATCAGACCAGTGGTCTTATAATATCCTACGGTCAGAGATAGGCTAAACTTACGTGGTGGAATGACTCGTTGCTGGATTTGCTGTGCATGCTGTATACGCGTCACACGGCAATTTTCCACCTATCCGTAATACAGGCGGTGGCAAGCGGTGTATAGATTAATAAACTGAAAGTGTACAATAGATCGATGCTCTGGTTAGTAATAATCAGTCTTCTTACGACCCTAAGACTCTTGCGTGAAGAAAAAGATATAAACCCCAGTTCTATATGGTCATACATAGGCGTCCTTGCAACTGTTTTGCTTGACCTAGTAGCTTCCAAGGTATAATATGTTGACTTCTCATATATCTGGCTCAAAGATGTATCAGTCTGGAGAGTGAATACCATTGTATTCATTAATGGATTTGCAAAGTGATTATACTATAGTCATGAGCAGCATATAGACTCAGCATAGCACTACTCATCCATTCCTTGTAGATTAACCGTCATTGACATATAGGAACATTGAACAAGCTAAATGCACGCAAGTCCTTGAGTGGTATACCGATACGAGTCTCTGGTTCAGCTAGGAGCTTTGTACTCCTCGATGCTGTTACCGTTGATTCTGTCAAATAAGATCTACTAACACTTCGGAACTGGGGACCGTGGGACTGTGGGGAAATCTCAAGATTAATACAGATCCTCTTGACGGGACGAGAACATGGCTTTCCCCACTAGGGATAGGATCAAGAGGCCAATTACAGTGGTGTCAGCCTTGTTGCAAGTGGGCTTTGTCTCCCCCTTAACACCTTGAACGCGTTTACATCTGATCCTCGACAAGCATGTATAGTGATGGCCATCCCGGCAGAATTAGATAGACGAGCTTTATATTTAATATTATCCGGTTGCAATCTCACAGCCTTATGTTCCTGAGACTAGCACCATTTACTGCATATTCTTCCCGACCAGCAGTCTATTAGGTGCTGTCTTGTGAACTCGGAGATCTTTAATGGTGGTTTGCAGCATAGCCTAAATGCATGCTTAATTACCTTTGCAAATAAAGAATAAATCCATTCTTTCTCTACTTTCATACGTTTCCTTATCAATATTATCAAAATTGATATTGACTTTTTCTTATTGATCTGAGATTGATTAAGGTAATTGCCTAAGTGAACTATGAGGAACTGCCCTGCGTCATGAATTTATGATACACGGCACTTCCTCCTTAGTTGGAGATTTCTCTGCATTATTTAGAGCTTAATTATCCAGTGTGTCCCGTTGCGTCAAGATGCCTATCTCAATTGCGAATCTCTATCTGATGGTGGTCCGACTTACAATGTACCTGTGATGAGAATAACTTGGTTGGTCTGAACCAAATATCCCCCGATGAATTCTGAGATTAAACAAAGCTTCAACCCTATTAACCACAGGACAAGCGCAACATGAGTATAGAATAAGCGCCGAAAGGCTTGCTAGCTTCATCTATATATTCCATCAATAACACGATGTATACCCTACAGCTTAATGGTCCAGTCTCTACGCGTAGGTGAAAGGAAATAAATATTCGTGCAAAGTTAGGGCCTAGGCATCCGTTTTGAGCTTGAATAGAATTGCCAGAATGCCCGAGGCCGAAGGCCATTGAATCAGTGCAACAAATTCACCAAACAAATAAATAGTCAGAGAACATTCATGAGAAATGTCGAGATTGTAAACAAAAATGGGTATTAATCGTATTATTACATCTAATCATTGTCATCCAAATGAAACCAGTCTATTTCGCAGCATTGCTTGCGCAAGACCAAGGCTGTGTGCTCCCTCCTTCAATGATAGCCTCAATGGTAGCCCACAGTCCAAGGACACAGATAAGAAATCCAGTGAGGAACAAAAACACGTTGGCAACAAAGCGGCAAATCTGCTTTCCGTCCTTGAACCAGTTGCCATAGTGCATCCAGAGCCAGAAGATACCGGGGAGTCCGTAGGAGAACCAGGAGGCGAAGAGAGCACAGAGAAGGCCAAGAAGGTTGTTGAAGACAGGAATGGACTCAGCAATGACCATGGACAGGGCCCAGATGCCCAAAGTGATACCGAACCAGGCCATATTGGATAGCTTTGTTCGTCGGACCATGTGCTTAGTGTTGCGGAAGATTCGCTGGAAGATGTAGGCTGAGGCAACGTGGCCGTAAATAACACCGGCGATTACGATGGTGGGAATGGCAATACCCCAGATGGCCTTGCGCATGGTGGCAGTACCGGCAGCAGATAGTGCAGGCGAAGGGACATCAGGGCCGACACAGACATAAATGACAACAGCGGCGAGGAGGTAGAGGGCGGTGTCGACGATCTGAAGGAAAGCCATAGCCTTGGGCCAGTCTTCGGGTTTCTTGAACTCAGCGATGACAGTGAAGAAGCATGAGTGGCTCGAGAATGAGATGGCAATGTTGGTGACGGCCAAGAAAGCACCGGTGAAGCCAAGCTCTCGCGCAATTTCAATGCTTCCACTACCGATGGGCTTTGAATGAGCAACGTCTCCGACAGTGACGAGGACGGCGAGGATGATGGACATGCAAGAAGCCATGGACATGTAGCTGGTGTACTTGAGGGTTCGGGGGAGGTTGAGAACCCAGAAGACAGCGACACCAACAACAGCCCAGACAATAGTGCAGGTTGAGCTGTTGGTGAGGGTGTTGAGGCAGATGGTCCATGTGAGAAGATGGCTGCCCATAACAAAGACCTGGAAAATGACCTGAGCCCAACCGAAGAGCTCCTGGAAGATACGACCCATTCCGATGGACTTTCCGACAACTTCGACGGCGTCACCGAAGTTTTGTACGAAGGGATATTGAGCTCTGAACTCAGCGAGGACGAGACCGGAGTATGTTGATAGGCAGCCCATGATGAGAATGAGGATGATGCCTGGGACGAGACCGACGGCGGCCAAGACTGAGGGTAGAGAGAGGATACCGAGAGAGACGGTTTCGGCGATGAGGACAATTCCACCTTGCCTGTATATAGATAATTAGTATTGGGTGATGGGAGTTGAACTGGTGCTTGACTTACCACCACGTCAATGTCTTGTAGTCAATAATCTCAGCCTCATCATCGCCCAAGACGGCATCGTCGTTTGTTGGTGCAGCGGGAGTGGTGTTGACGGCCTTCTCCTGGTCCACAGGGGACTCAGATTGCGCTGAAGCGCTCTTTGGTTCGTCGTGGCTCATTTTGTGCAAAGTATGGCCGTGGGGGTTAAAACGAAGGAAAGGTTGGAAACAGCAAAACCAATTGACTACTTGAAAGACAAAAAAGAGCACGGCAGTTCCATTCTTAAATAAGAACGGCCTGGGGCAAAAAAAATAAGAAATTGGCCGACAACGGTGAGAAGAAAAAAAAAGGCAATATTTAGCTGCAAGTAAGGTGAGTCGGCCCACAAACGTTGGAGGTTCGTTTGTTCGGTCTAGGCCGATGGTGTCGCGCCGAATTCGGGCAAAACTTAGAGATTGTTAGTCAATTGACAAGACTTTCATTGGGCGAGATCAGGCTGAATCTCCAAGTCAGCAGTGGCCAGATCTTGAAGGCTTCAGGAATTTGCTAACTTTTACGTTATGGTCCCACAAAGTGCTCAGAATGGCCTTTTATGAATCCACTCTCCAGGCTCTCTCCACGGACGGGAGAGTAAGGGGAGAAGTGTTTCCCCGGATCAGAATGACCCCATCTCTAAATAACACAATCTATGTTATATCGACAGAGCCTCATGGCAGCCGCGCGCTTCTTTTAAGCTTGTAGTTCGAATTTTCAGCCTCATCGCCGAGCTACTGCAGGCTTATCCCTCTCTCAAAAGCCAATATCTCTAGCCAACTTCTGGAACGACAAAAAAACTTCTAGCGCAAGGGTCTAAGCCAATCATAGCATGACTCAGGGCACTGTGGACCTCAGACGCCGATCACGGTCCGGTGTTGAACGGAGCTTGGTAGAATATGGGCATTATCATGCCATGGAGCGGATCCAAAGAGCAGGGGTTTCCGGGGGAGCTAGAAGAACTCCAGAGATGGTGTCTGTGCATTCGAGAGATCCATATCTCGTGAAGGGGATGCCAAGGAGTCTGTAGACGACATGAAGAGTGGCGGCGACCTACTTTATATGCAAATCTGAGAATCTATCCAAGCCACTATCTCTTGCTTGCATGCCGGACCAGCGGCTGTACTCTCCCGAAAAGCTTAGATGGCCAAGACTTGCCAAACATTAATACGTACCTGGCAGCTTTGTTCCCCAGACTTGGGCGGTTAAAACGATGTTTGCGTTACGTTATAATAATCATTTCCCGTCGGCAGTCTGTTCCCAACCTTTATCCAATAAAGGCTCCAGGGACATGGGGGCCAGAGAGCAAAAGTTATAAGAAACGAGTGTCCATTGATTTCATACTAGGCCAACTAAAATAAGCTGCCAAAGACAAGCGTTCAGGCCAAAGCCCAACTGCGAGTCAACTTCCTCCTTATTCCCCCTCTGATCGTCCAAACGGCATCATTCTCTCACGGTATCTAAAGATCGTCATCGCCAGTAGATCGGCAGCAGGTGTAGCAGTCGCCCTAAGGTCCTGTTAGCACTATTTTTCTGGCATATCACGGGGGGGACATACAAATTGCTTGGAATACTAGGGGAACGGTTAGTAATGGCCAACAAAACAGAGGATCTAGAGCTACTCACCCATCCTTCAGGGCACTGTGGATCCTGTGAGAAACAAGCTGCCCAGCAGATGTCGTAGGCTTTCGGGTCAATGTTGGCCTTGTGCTTGGGCGTAAAGCCGTGGCGGGAAGAGGCCTGGGAGACCTCAATGTGAAGACTGTGGGATTCCATGTTAGTGATGTGATGTAACAGTGAAGAACTTTTAGAGGCGGTCTAAGAACCAAAGGTCAAACGTACGTGATCTCTTCACTGTTGACCGGCTTGGCCTTGATGGAGGACCATGGCAAGGCGGTGATACCCTGAGCAAGAAGAAGAGTAGCGACAATAGAGAACTGCATATTGAATAGTATGAGATGTGGAATATGTGAAAGTGATGTTTGTGTTTGTGCTGAGTAGAGTTGAGTTGAGTTGGGAGAGCACGGGAGCGGCCTCTAAGTATTTATAGATTTCTCTGCATACAAAGCCGAGACAATAATACGTTGATGGTCAGCATCCCCTCATTATGCAGTGACTGTTAGGTTCTCATCTGCGGTCAGTTGTACAGGTTCTGAGTTGTTATCCATTCGAGTAACACTGCTGTGACGACCGATGATCTGCTGACCGACCTTCCTTGGCAGGAACTGATAAACAGAGCGGGAGCAATCAAGTAACGGCATTGTTTCACATACTGGCTATTGTTTCTTTACATATGTAAGTCAATCTAATGTGGGAAGCAACTAATGCAGGTTGTGTTGTGGGAAGATAAGTCCTTGAGCCATCAAGTTCAACGGCAAATAGCATATCTTGGTCACAGTTTAGACATCATACTTTACACACACATTACACCCATTGTAGCATGCTAATTTCACGATAATTGAAGAAATAACGAGTGTTCATTGAAGCTATCCCGTGTCAATTCCCTCCTAGTTTCGACTCCCAATATCCCAGCTGAGAAGATCCTTCTCTGCATATCATAGTCACTTGACACTTAGAGATCGTCGTCACCTGTCTTTTTGCAGCAGGTCCAGCAGGGGCTGTCGTCATTTCCCTAAGAGCTCGTTAGTAACACCTCAATTTCACCTTCGACAGCTAAGCATACAAAGTTCTTGGGGGTCTAATGCAACAGTTAGTATCGTAACAGTGGCCATATTCTGCTGTTACTCACCCAATCCGGGGGACACGTTGGCTCCGAAGGCCAACAGACCCTGAGACAAACATCGTAGTTCTTGGGGTTGATGCTGCCCTTGGGGGTGAAGGGTTGGTTGGTGGACGGCTGAGAGACCTGAATGCGAAGACTGCAGTAGCACCGCGTTAGTAGTTGAGCGAGTGGCATCGAAGTACCTACGTGATCTCCTCGCCATTGGACTGCTTGGCATTAATAGAGGACCAGGGCATGGCAACGATGCCTTGGGCAAGAAGAAGGGTGGAAGCAATGGAGAACTTCATGTTGGATAGTTGCAGGTGGTGAATTGAATTGTAATGTAGTGTAAAAGTGATACTGATGAGGACTTTCTGACTTGAGAGAACTTGGAGAGGTCCTCGGGCTTTATAGACTTTTCTACCGTATACGAAGTCTTGAATGACAATCCTCTATAACTATTGACTCTCTGAGACTCGTCCCCATAGCCATTCTCTACAAAATGTCCCAGCTGGGCAAGTTGGGCAACAATTCTGTATTGACCGATAGTCCGACTGTCTTTGGAATGAAATTACCCCTCCCTTCGACGATCACACATGCAAGGAGGATCTACGCGCCGATGAAGACGGGACGGGAAACGGCTCGGTCTCGAAGGTGAGACATGAATACGAGCGATCGTAGGGTGCATCCACAAATTCTTGTCATCCTATGAGAAGTGTTCACCAATGCACGTTTGTGCTCATTTACCATTGATACTAAAGAGACAGGATGAACTTGATACACATAAGCTAGTTTACTCTGATTCGCTATCAACATCTTGGTGGTGGTGGATGGTTTACACGTTATACGGGGTAACGTGTAATTGCAAGCGGGGAAAGGTACTTGTGTTCACCACAAAGGCCGTGTAACAGAGTATAACAACTATGACATCGATTGACTCGTCGGGCTGTCGGGCTGTCGGGGATCAAGTACTACACAGCCCGTGTCTTACTTGCACTGCACCATGCAAAGACCTCAAATCGGCATTGCCGCCCTCGGGTATGTCCCTTCATGCAAGGAGAATCGAATACGGATGATGTATTGGTAAGAATTGTTGCGATATTCTTCGGCATTGGGGACTTTGACAGAAGGGAATCGCTCGGCAAGGCGGGGGAGGAGGTGCCTGACGCACATACGCAGCTAGTGTCTCATGTTGAGATATTCAGCTTAGAGTTGAAGAGCTGATGCATGACATGTTTGAGACAGAGCTGAACGGGTAGTGAAAGGGTCTATCCCTCGGCATTACGTCGAAAGCTAAAGATTGCGGGGTCTATGGCTGTGCTACTTGAAACCTTTCTGGAGACATACTCTTTGAACGACCTCGCTCACGCTTCATCCTTTCCTCTGAAGCCTTGATCTTGTTGCCAGTTACAGGATCCCATATCCATCCTTCTTTGAGCCACATCCATCTAAGATAGGCCCTCAACTCTTTATCAAGGGGCACAACTCTCTTCCACTCAGGCTCAAAATCAGGTGTTGCTTCAGATCCGTTCCAATCTGTGGCCAATTCCCTCAATATGTCTCTATGAAAGATGCGAAAGCTGTCAATTGCATACGGGCCAAGAGATGGCAGATGCGCCACTTCCCAGCCCTGTCTCTCATCAACCTCATCCAAGACCTCTTCCCTCCCAATGTCTAACCCATCTCCCTGCAGAGGATAATGCAGCTTTCTGTACCGCCTTGTCCTACAAGGAGGTTTCTCAACCCACATCTTGGCAAATGCAATGAGCCGGGCGGCACGGGAGTTGTAAAGTCCTATAGGACGGATGAGATCCGCAAGGTCTGAGAAGGATGCTTCGGCAAGATGATTCGGTGTTGGATACTGTGAGACCAGGTCCAGAAATACAGGGCGGGCTTGGGATCCTCGAGTACGGTTCCAGAGGACGGCGGCAACGAGGAGCTTGTACAGATCTGCTGCGACACTTTCCTGTATGAGGCCGAAACGGTGCTTGTGGATAGGGGGGATTCGAGATGCCGAAAGTGTTACGCGTGGGGGTTCATCCCGTACCTTTGTTGTTTGTTTCTCGACTTTGATGAATGTTTTTGTGTCACTTTGGTCTTTCTTGACCATGGAACGTGTAACACGTCGATGAGTCTCTGAGATTGGAGCATCTTGCTGGTCCGTCATTCTAAGATGCTAGCAGTGGATATTTTCAAGAGTCAAAACTCCAATTGACTCAAGATAAGTTTGGAATTGGTACGATTCCTGATCTAACACCAGCTTCGGTTTCAGCTATATCTATATCTATGACGCAACCAAGACTTGCCGCGATTATCCCCGCATTGACGATTAGTGAACCCCCAAGGGCCCAAAGTGAGACAACGCGGCACGGAGACTTGTTCAACACGATATGCAGGGCACCCAAATCATAGAGTCTGTGTAACCCGATGATACAGATAGTGAGGACGTGTGTACTGCAAAGTATCAAATGTCTTTATGTTGGAAGATTCCCACAAGCTGAATAAGTTATGCATTCATAAGACCTTGTCATAACGATACCCGAGTATTACCTCTATCTAGTATGGAATCCTTAGACTGTAGTAGAAGCCTAGGCCTTGGTGAACCTCAAGTAAGGTTTGATCTCTCTAACCTCGCCAAACTTCTTCCTCGCATCCTCAGTCGACACAGAAGGCGGCACAATAACATCCTCACCAACCTGCCAATCAATAGGCGTGACAACACCCTTCTTGTCTCCCATCTGAAGAGAATCAATAACACGCAAGACTTCAGCTGAGTTTCGGCCAGTTGAGGCGGGATACATCATGGTCAGTCGAATCTTCTTGGAAGGATCAATGACAAAGACTGAGCGAATCGTAAAGGCGATTCCCTTCTCTGCGATGTTGTCCAGGTCTTGCTGGTCAATCATGTCGTAGAGGAACGCGACCTTGCGATCAGCGTCTGCGATTATGGGGAATTGGAGGTTTGTGTTGGCGACTTCGTTGATGTCGTCAACCCACTTATCATGAGAGCTCAAGTCATTGGCACTCTAATAACGTATGAATTAGCTTTGATGTGAAACGATGAGACAGATTCACTCACCAGGCCAATCATCTTGACTCCTCTCTTATCAAACTCTCCCTTGAGCTTCGCAAAGGCGCCCAGTTCAGTTGTACAAACTGGGGTAAAATCTGCGGGGTGAGAGAAAAGGATGGTCCAGCTGTTACCAATGAAGTTGTGAAAGTCAATTTCTCCATGGGTAGTGAGAGCCTTGAAATTGGGTGCTATCATCGTGTCAGCGTGTTTCTGGCTATGTCAACCTGTCTATAATACCAGTTGATCCCAACCGCAGGCGAGGCTGTTCTTGAGTCATGGTTGCGAGAAAACGAGGGGCAATGGGCTGAACGAAAGGTCTCACGACAGCGGGTGACCAATTGACCCTCTTGGGGAGGGCCCTGACATTCCGGAAGGTTCGGGGAATAATTGATGCCATTTTTGAAGTGTTTTGGGCGTTTTACTTGAAGTCTCAATAATTTTGGTGATTCAATTGAGAAGATAAATATGTTAACTTCTCGATGAGCTTTAGACATCATTATATAACCCGTTACGTCACTGCTAACTCACAGTGGAGCAGCCATTGGAGGCTTCTGTCTCGCTTCAGTTACAAGGGTGGTTGACCACTATTTACCCTGGAGCGAAAACGAGAAATCGGATTGAGATCTCTTGAGGTTTATAAAATGCATGTTTTATTCTCCAACTCTAGTATTCTTCGTGATGTTCGCTTTCTCGTCTCTCAATAAGCTGTCTTCAGTTCGTAACAGTCCATTTGGTCGCCTTTTCCTGACTTATTGGGCTTTATATCGCGTCATCATGAGAAGTTCTTCTATGATCCTCAAAACCTTACTCCATGACTTCATTCAACAGCGACAGATGCTAACTTAATACTTTCATACTGATGGACCACGAAATTTATGATAATATCGATTTATCAGTTATTCCAGAGGCAATGGATCATTCGAGCAGCTGTGAGCAAATTTGGTCATGATTTGGTCGCAAATCGCGTCTAAGCTGGCTGTGGAGTCGACGATAATGACGCGCTCAGAATTGTCAGGACGACAGGGATTCTCCATCCACCTAGCAAAAAGTGCGCGTGAGTCCTCGCCGATGCGACTACCGTTTCCTTGGGCAGCGGCAGGCGGGCAATCGACAGCGGATCTCTGGCTCACCATCGGCTGACGGGCACGCATTCGCTGGTCTAGGAGGTCGATATCGCCAACCTTGCACTCGACGTACCAGTAGGCGTAGCCATACTGAGCAGCGAGAGAAGCACCTCGCTCAAACACCTCAGGGTAGTTGCAGGTGCTGTCGATAATGACGCTGTTGACACCCTGATTCATAAAGTCTCGAGCCAGCGCCCACTGAAGAAGATAGGCCTGCTTGGCCGCCTGGTCAAACGGCATGATGGCTGGCTCGAGAAGAGTCGATCTGAGGACGTCATGGTCGATGATGATACCGCCAATGTTCGGCCTGAGTAGTCTCGCTACTGTGCTTTTGCCAGAGCCGGGGGCACCAGACATTTGGATCAAGAGCCTGGGCACTCGTGAAGGGGCCTCTTGGGGAGTGGACATTCTTTGATCAAAGGTCAAGGGCGAATAGGGCGTGGAACAAGAAGGGATGAGAAGGCGGGGAATCCGAACTCGGAATACATGGCAAGGTAACTCAATAATAGGGATGTGTCAGCAATCGCTGCAAAGGCATTGGTATAACGTCTAAACTGGAAGCAAGATGTGTTATTTGTAGTTGAGCTTTGTGGCTGAAAGCTTTGCATTCCATCACATTGGCTGACATTTGATTCAGGAGACTGTTAGGGCACTTTATGACTAGCATATATCATCACATTGCGCAATACTGTCATTACAACCAACTAAATCATCATGAAACAGAGTGGTTGAAACTCTGACTGAAACTTCGAATGGCGAATGCGCTGTTGAAGCCCATTTGCTCTACCTAGATCTCCTTGTCCATCGTATCAAAACCCTCCGATAGGGTGCCACGAGCCTAGCAGCCTCTGTGGCAACTGGACCTCGAAAAACCTTTCATACGAACCGTGTGAAATATGAAACTCAATTTCCACCGACATGGTAGTGTTGTCGAAACTATCAGCCGATACGAAGTCGACAGACTGCACAACATGCTCTCCCGCCTCATTGACCTCACGCAGGCGAAAGCTTGGGCTCTTGAACTCGCTAATGAGTGCGCCAGCACCATCCGAGCCTGGTGGGAGACGACAGTGCAGGGTGCTCCAGGTGCGGCCCCCTAACATGGTCCGGGGAAGAGTGCTAGAGAGGTAGAAGAGGGATGAAACGAGGCGTTGAGCGACAACGATGATATGTTCTCTGGGTTTGAGTTTCTGGTCTTGGACGTAGTCTGACTCGAGACTCGCATCATCTCTCTCCAAGTAGATCTTGCTTGCCACACGGAGGTTCACAAGCTCTCCAACCTCATCTAGGGCTGCTAAGTCGTTATTTTTGTTGAGGAAAAAAAGGCTCTTGAAGCCCTGAACCTTAATAAAGAACACATAAAAACACAAATAAGGGTCATAATCAACCCTTTCACAGCTGCCTAAGTTAAACCTTTCTTGCTAAAAGGTTAGTATGTATCATGAGTCATAAATCCCTTCCTGGGGAGGG